>WJSG01009332.1:0-17275 GCA_016618145.1 Sanghuangporus lonicericola | reverse complement strand
TGCTCCTCGTCATCCCCATCTTCCTCACGAAGGGCGTTCAATCGAGCTTCGCGGTCGCGATTGATGACTCGTCTCCGTTTATCGCGTCGATAGTCCTTGACTTCTGCTGCTGAAAAGAAGAATGTGTCTTCCGCATCGGAGGGTAGGTCCGACCAGCCTCCTGGAGAGCCGGGCTCGGGCGACAACGAAGATACGTCGGGCAGCGACTCAAGCAGAAGACGAGCGTCGTATCTGCATATAGCACCGCGTGAGAAACAATCTCTGGAGAGAAGAAGAGGGAGAAAGGGGTGTCGTACGGAACATATGTCTGGAACAACACTAGGAGGGCACACAGCGATTGTCGCGAGACCATAGCTAACCATGTAAACTCTCAGCATACTGCGTACCTGTCCACCCAATATCCAGCGCGATCGTTGGCAGTGTCTTCCGAAGGCACAGCGGGACCTTGTAGCTGCAGATGATCCTCATCGTTCGACAAGGATGCGCCGAGTCCAGGGTTGACATCGCGTCGAGTCCCAGTCCACTGAATGAGCCCATCGCCGATAACGTCCCTCTCGTCCTCACGAAGTAATTCCAAGGAACGTGCAGCATTCGCCGCCTGCGGCCCATGAACAAGGTCGGCCTCATGCGCTTGAACGAACAGCGAGAGGTCCGCCTGAGGTGCTCCATCCTGGTCGGCATGTTCATAGGTATCAAACGGCCTCCTCTTGCGTTTTTTCAGGTGGTGCGACATATAGGTTACAAGGGAAGCGGTAGTAAAGCAGAATGAAGATGGTGGTAGGTGGGCAAGTTACGAGGCGCGCCTGGCTCTTTTCCTCTGACCACCATGACAGCCCATTTCCCTCGTTCAATGTCTCTTTGGAACTGCCTGTCAGTTCATTCAATTTTTGATGCTACTGCGTAGGAGGCGAATTGGGAGAAGCTGACTTTATGTGGTGGCAATCATTACGGCGACGGCATTCGCCTGCATTGAAGGGTCATGGCGATTCTTTGAATATCTGCCTACAACGGATTACAAGACAACAGGGGTCGTAGACGTACGGCGTAAGTGTCTGAATGAAGTGGTATACAGGAGAACCGACAGCTACCGACAAGTACAGTCAAGTAAGGTGTGGTCGAAGAGTATGGGTATGGCAAGAGTACAGTCGAATGCGAGCGACAAAGATGATGAATGGACATAGCTCACGGTGGAAAAAGACTAGAATCAGCGAGAGTAGGAGCAAGGTATCCCTAGCGATGCGATGCGGGAATAATAGGGGAATAAAAAAGAGATACGTGATAGGTGATTACCGCACCGCGGGATGTCGCGCTGGAGACGGATTTTGCGTTGACTATGCGATACAGAACATTGTACAAGACGGATAGCGTGTCCTGGGCGTTGCAAGATGGCTGTCCGTAAAAAGCAACCTGGTCATCACTAGAAAAGGTCATGGCGAGTGCATCTTAGAACTGAGGCGGTGATGAGCAAGTGGTTGGACAACTGTCACAGGAATATACGCACTGATGACTCCGTAGGCGCTGCAGACGAGGCAGGGACAGATGCAGGTTGTTTGCCTACGTTCGTTGTTACAGAGGGTAGCGAAGCATCGTCGGCTGAAGACGTCGGATCGTCTTGGCTAGCGAAGGTCGGCGAAGCAGCGTCGCTCGAAGCAGGTTTTGACTCTCCCTCAGTCGAAGACGGCGTTGTAATGGAAGGCTTGTCGCTTCCAAACACTGTGGTGTCGACGCCCACACCGCCGCTACTTTGACTGAGGCTTGCGGTGGCCACTGACGACGCTCCAGAAGACGAGAGGGTGATGCCTGCTTTGCTAGCGCTGATGGATGCTGCAGCCTCTTTCATCGCAGAGATGGAGAGGGACAGCGAGTACATAGTTGGCACGTTCAATGTAGTGAGGTGCAACCACGGGATCGTGTACTCGCCAACTCTGTGAGCACAGTGAGTCACCACTCGACTCAAGTCATAAGATTGCGAACGTACTTGACAGTGGCTGCAGCGAAAACGTCGAGCCTACCCAAAGGAATAATCGGCAGCGAGGCAATTGCCCCCTTCACCAGAAGCACATTCTTCACTGTGCCACTGTTGGCTGTGCCATGGGCAGGCACGACGAAGCTGTCGAATGCCTGGTCGAAGTGGGCGTAGGTTACGCCATCAACGCCGGAGTCGACTTGCGTGAATGTGATCTCCAAATCAGTGTCCAGCGGGTTGGCAATCTACAGCAGAGACACGAGTCAGCTATCTGTGGGAGGAACGAGAACGAGACAGCAACGACTCACGTCGAAGTCGATCGTGATGTAGTTGTCGATGAGGGTGTCAAGCGTGATGAACGCATTGATGTGCGTGACGAAGGGAGGGACGTTGAAACCTACACAGACGCGGTCAGCACTGGTCGAAAGGCACGCAGAAGGACTTGCTTACCCTTGAGACTCGTGCTGATATCAACGCCTTCGAGCCCGGGAACCAAAGAGGCGAAGGGAGAGCTGTCACCATCACCCTTGATAGTGAGTGGGATGTCGTCGCCCGTCTGCAGGAACTCGGTGAGGAACGCCTGGGCTGTGGTGTCGTTTGCATCGTTGGGCTGGTAGTGGAACTCTGTGGGGACGGTATTCTCGCCAGGAACCAAGTCAAGGTGGTCAATGACGGCACGACCGAGCAAGACCTCCTTGTAGTACACAGGAAGCGCGACGTTGATGGTCTGCAGCGAGATGTTCGATGGGTTCTCGAGCGTGGTTGTAAGAGGTGATTTGACATATGCGCCGTGATCGTCGTGCCCGCTACCAGTGATCGAGACGTTGCTCAGGGTGGCGGCCTTGTTGAACGCATTTATTCCCTTCAAGCTGGTGGTGACGTCGAACGCAATGTCCGAGATGGGGACATCGCCAATGGTCGTGCGAGCGACGACGTCCGCAGCACCCTTGAGCTCAAACTCGATCCCCTGTGTATCGGTGACCACAGCGAAAAACGCCTCGAACGCGCCATTGTTGAGCGACTGGAGCGTCTGATTCTCGAATGTCAGAATCAAGTCGGCCACATTGCCCGTAGAGACACCGCCGACCGCATCAACTTGCGGCAGTTTGAGCTGTTGTAGGGCAATAGTCACGACGTCAGTGGAAGAAATTCACACACAGAATCGACGACCAACCTCTGCGACGTCGGTGCCCTGGGCTGCCAGCGTGATGTCTTCGCCGCTCTTCACGACCTGCAGAGAGAAGCCGAAGGGGTTCTTATACTGCGTGAGAATATGCCGCGAGCTCGCATCGGGCGCAAACGCTTGGCCCTGCTCGGTCATGACGAGCTCCAAGTCGGACATCTCGATGGATTGAATGATCTGCAAATATATATTAGCTACTGGAATCTACACTAGATCGTGTTGGCACTCACGTCAAACTTCTCGCCCGGTAGAGTAACAGTCAACGTAAGGGTCTTGAACGCCGTGCTCAGCCATCCAACCGGACTGCCAGAGCCAGACGGCTGAACAGACTCGCCCTGGACGGAAAGAGTCTGGTTCTCGGCGTGCAGGTAGTTGGTGAACAACTCTCCGATGGTGTTGAGATCGTCGCCGCTCTTGGGAGTAATACGACCTGAGAGGTGCAAGTTCGTCGTGGTCTCCGGTGCAAGGAAGAGATTGTTGCCCGTGAGCGCTAGTCACTGTAGTGAACCTCGGGAGTGACTGGCAAGAAAGGACGCGACTTACGTCCAACAGTTGTGCCCTTGAACGAAGACTCAAACGTGACAGTGCCGAGGTCAATACCCAGTTCTGCAGGGACTAGTCAGATCTGTCACCCAACACTTTGGCGCAAGCACTACTCACGCGCTGGCGAAGGAATGAGCGAGTCTGTCTCGATGTGGATACCTCCGGCAGGGTCATCGGATGGCAGTTTGAAGTTGCTGATCGTCACGCCCGGCAGGTTGTTGAAGGCCTTAAACGAGATATCCTTGCTGAGCTTCACGCCATCAAAGATCGTGCCGAGCGCAGTCACGCGCAGAGCATTCGTGGAGATAGTCCAGGTGAAGTCCTCGTTGTGGAGCAGGAACGTCGCGAATTCGGTGAACTGATCTTGATCGGTGATTGAAAGGCGGGCATTGGTCTCGTAGTCGGGCACGCCGTCGTTAGCAGCGGCGCAGACTGAACACATTCATCAGTGTCAATGTACTTCTGGAACGCAGATGTACTCACCCGCTGGAAGAGCGATCTCGGCGATATCATGACCCTGCCAGGTCACGCTGCATGGGGCAGCAAGTAAGTGTTGGCGAACTGAGGAACGAGGAATTGAACGTACGTGACGGGATCCACGAAAGCGATCTCTGCGTCGAAAGGACCGGTCCCGGTGAGAGAGCCCTTCAACGATAAGTCAAAGCCCTCGTCCGAGATGTTCCTGCAGGAGGAAAAATCAATTGATGCTGCCGCCACGGCAAGGATACCACGTACGTGATGTTCGCTGCGTTGAACTTCAACTCAGCTTGATCGACGAGTTTCTGTACAATCGGAGGAGCGACGACGCTGATGAGGTACAAGGCCGTCTCGTCCGTCTACATCAGACATTCATCAGTTCGGACCACCCTCCAGGTTCGAGGAACGTCGAGGAGAGACTCACGATGGCGTTAACATTGTTCTGCTTGAACGAAAGGTCAGTGGCGACTACATAACATATCAGTGTCAACCCCTCAGAAGCCACTGACCAAGCGCAGAAGAACTCACAGTCGTCGATCTTGACCGCGCTGTCAATATTGAGCGTGACTTCCAGGTTCTTGAGAGCGTTCAAAATCGCGTCGTTGACGTCGAACTGCTTGCCGCTAAAACAAACCACAACGTCAGTATTGCTAAAGGGAAGCGAAACAAGTCTGCTTACCTATTGCACGGGGGCTTGCCCGTGTCGACAGTTGCATTGATCTGCAAGAACGCCATCAGCCAAGGTTCGGGTCGCGCGGCATCAGCCACATACCGAGGTCTTCGCATCAGGATTCGCAAGAACGATCTGGAACACCTCAGGCAAAGGTCCAAGGTTGACACCATTGTCCTTCGCCCCAATGAACAGGAGCTCAATGATGGTAACCGGATCCAAGTTGAACTTGAACGGCAGTGTCGGCGACGTGATGTTGCCATGCCCATCAGCATGGATCGGGCTGCTCGTACGGTCGACGTGGTCGATGCTGCCGAGGGACAGGTTCCCAAACGTCACGACCGCAGTGACCTCGAGAAGATTGATGCTCGCCGTGAATGGGTTCGAGAGCACGAATGTCGAGGAGGCAATCCCAGTCTCGGCAATATCCGTGGGGAAGACGAGCGAGGCCGAGGTGATGAGGTTCTGGTGCAGCGCAGGGATCTTGACTGGAGAGAGGCGCATGTGAGACATTGCCAACTGCAGGGACTCGATTGGCGTCGAATCCGTAGAGCCCTGAATGGTGGTATCGGAATCCACTCCCTGGAGGTAGTTCTCCAGCATCTTCTGACCAGACCCGACAGCGCTGCCTTCGGGCTGGTAGTGGACGTCTACGTGACCGTGTTAGTGATGTCTCACCATGACTCATCACAGGTGCATACCGATTGCATAGGTCTCGTTACCTGGGATGATCACGAGATTGCTCTGCGAGGCAGTCAGCCCCCATCGTAATTATTCTCAAGCATGGCACACTCACCAAATCCGCAGAGCCGATGACATCGTCATTGAAGAGCAGCCCAAACGCGATATCGCCAGCACCAAGCGTGATGTTACTCGGGTTGAACAACGACGACTGCACCTTGATGAGCAGATAGCTCTCGAACCCGTGATTCACATCAAGAGCCGTTACCAGTGCCGGCTCCGCATTCAGACCCTGCAGACCCGCAACCGTCGTCGACACGTCGAACTCGATATCCGTCAGCGAGAGCAGCCCCACAGCCGTCTGCGCGTCGGTGTTGGCCGCGCCCTTGAGTGTCATGGTCTCCGACTTGGACGTCGCCGTGTCCGAGAGAAACTGCTCGAACTCGCTGTGGCCTCCACTGGACACGGCGAAGGGCACCTTCGAGAAACTCAAGTGGATGATGCGCTCCTCGACGTCGGTCGTACTCGGACCCTTGGGTATGACGAGCTCCGCAAAGTCTGTGCCGCCCGTGCCAACAGTGATGTTCTGCTCGAGCGCGACGATGTCGATGGGGAAGTCGAAAGGAAGGGTGAACGCAGCAGTCGTGTCGTCGCTGCCCATCGCCGGGCTGAACGCGGTCGACTCCGAGAAGCGCAAGTCGAGCTCGTTCAGGTTAACCGACTTGATGATCTGCAGGACACCGCGGTTTGGAAGGACCGTCTCGACCTTCAGGACCTTGATACCCTCATTGAGCCAAGTGACCTGAACGGTATCGTCAGCACCGACGTCGGCGTCCTCATTGATTGAGAACTACTCACGTCAGTCGGACCAGCACTGTCGCCTTGCACGATGATGTTGCTGTCCTTGCCATGAATGAAGGCGTTGAACATCGCTGAAACCGCATCCAGGCCACTCTGCTCGCTCTGCGGGATGAGACGACCCGTGAGCGCGAGCGGGATAGTCGTCTGCGGCGACAGGCTGAAAGTGTCCGAAGCGGAAGCAGGGCCAATGTGGACGTTCTGGAAGAAGTTCTGGAACCCGATCGAGGTGAGCTCGACCCCGACTTGAGAGGGCTGTGTCTCAATTCGTCAGCATACGTCCAATTTTATGTGCACTCGAGCACTTCAATTACTCACGTTGGTGACGTTCGTCTGTAAGGTGAGGTGAATACCGCCATCGGGGTCGTTGCTCGGGAGGTCGAACGTCTCGATCTTCACACCGCCCTTCAGGTTGTTCATGCCCTTCAGCGTGACCTTCTTGTTCGACAACGCAATCTGAGGAACCGAGATCCCAATCGCAGCGACTGCAACACCATATCAGCTACAGCTGCCCAGCTGGTGAGCAGATACCAGGACTCACCAGAAAGGTTACTGCCCGAGATAACCCAGTCGAAAGACTCCTCCGTCAGCATCACCTTGGTGAACTCCGTGAGGTGGTCCACGCTCGCGACCTTAAACGTCGCATCCACCTCGAAGCTGGCACCAACGTCGCCAACCAGGTCGATCGCGGGCATGTCAATGCTCCCAATCGACGCGCCGTTCCACTCGATCGTCAAACCCGACGGGAACTCGATCTTCGCATCGACTGCAAGCAAAAAGGTCAGCCAATCCTCCCACTCCCTCAAAAACCGCAGAAGTAAACTCACAAGGACCAGCGTTCCTGATGGACCCCTTGAGCGACGTGCCGAACGAGTTCTCCTTGATGTCCTTGATGAGCACCGTCTCGATTCCAAGCACCGACCCGTCCACAATCTTCTGGACAATCGGCTGTGCGAGGATGGGCAGGAGCAAGTTCAAGCTCTCGTCCGTCTTGACCTCGACGTCCGGCTGCGTGTACGTCAGCGTCGTCGCGTAGTCACCAATGTTTACGCCAGCCGTGAGCTGTATGTCCGACGTGAGCTTAGTGAACGCCTTGTCGACGTAGCTCGGTAGGTCGAACCCACTGCAAAGTCCTGTCAGCCAACCATGCTCGCGGACACACCAGGGAAGAGACACTCACGTGAACATATTGTCCCGCTTCTCCACGACCTCCCTCTTCGACTTCGAGCCACCCACACCATTGAGGTACGTATACCCGCCCAACGCAACAATCGCATCCAACTGGTCCGTCTCGAGCCCTGCATCCCCCGCCAAAATCCTCGTGACCGTGAACAGCGCCTGGGGATCCATGTTCATCTGTAGATCCAGCGCCGGCGAGTCCGTCGACGCGTTCCCCTTCGACGCAAACGTCACCGGCATATCGATCGTGCCCAGCGTGATCTCATGGAAGGTCACATTGCTCTGCACCTTCGTGATCACCAGGTCCGCCGTGAACGGGTTCGCCAGCGACACCACCGCGTGCGCCGTGTCATTCGTGTGGCCCGTCGTCGGGAGCACCTTGAGCGAGGCCGAGTTCAGCAGCTGCGACTTGAGCGCGGGCAGCGTCGCGGTGATGTTCAGGCTCTCGAAAGCGGAGAGGAGCGAGGAGACTTCCGTGCTCTTGCTATACCCGGCGATGACGACCTCGACGTCCGTGCCGCCCACGAACTGGTCGAGGGTTTGCCGGCCTTCGGGCGTGCCGTTGGGCTATAGAGATATTGCAACATGAGTGAATGTGTTCTTGCTAGGTATCGATGCAATACAGGACGCACGGTGAAGTTCCCCTGTGCAGTGACCGTGTTGTTGCCCATCGCGAGCGTCAAGTTCGGCAGCAGAGTCGTGCCCATTAGCGCATCCCCGCGGAAGAGCTGCAACGCTGTCGAAGGTGTGTCAGACCCGGCAGCCCAGATCTGCCTTGTAGATCCACTCACTCATGTCGCCTGTATACAGCTTGAGATTCGACGGGTTAAAGATGTCCACTGCGTTACCGCACCGTCAGCCCCGTCGTTTCCTCAACAACATCACCCTGGGCAGCACTCACCGTCAATCCCAAGAAGGATGGCCTCCTGCGACCCGCCAATCACATCCACACTCGCAATCTTCACAAACCCATCCAAGCCCTGCAGCCCATCGAGGCTCGACGGCACGTTGAACTTGATCGGGTCGAGCGTAATCTGCCCAATGCTCATATTCGCGATCGCGCGCGCGTGGCCCTCAAGCTGGAACGGCATGAGCTTCCCGTCCGTCAGATTGCGGTCTATGACGCGGTGTTGCTGTGGTTAGCATGGAACCACACACGCACAAAGGGCAGAATGAACAAGGGGAGAGACGCACTGAAGGTAGAAAACACGGGATGGTTCGGGTCGAGGACGTTCAGCGGGGTGTTCTCAATGGTAATATTGATAATCCCCTGCGTGAACGTCTCGTTGATAACCTTGATCTCGCTCGTGGACGCACTCGAGGGCTGCATCCCAGAGTTTTAAACGTCAGTGCGCGTCACGCTCCAGGGACCAGTCCCTGAGGGGAGCACGTACCGTCGCAAGCCCAGCAACGACCCCCTCCCCCGTCGTGATATTGAACGCATTCGAGATCTCCCCAATCGCCACAGAGAACCCAAACGGCAGCTCCATCGCCGCCTGCACCGTCCGCGAATTGCTCACCGGCGCCCACGGCGCCTCCCGCGAGAAGTCCAAGCTCATGTCCCCAATCGTAATGCCCTTGATCGGGCTGATCGCGCCCCCGGGAGCCTTGAACGGGACGTGCAGCTCCAGCGCCGTCAGCCCCGCGCTCAACCAGCTCACCGCGCGCCCGTCCGCCTGGATCGAGCTCTTCCCCGTCGCCACCACGTCCGCCAGCTCCCCATTGAGGTATTTCGTGAACAGGTCCGACGCGATCCCCAGCGCGTCGCTCCCGGTCTGCGGCACGAGCGTCCCGTTGAGCGTGACCGCGTTGTCGCCGGGCTTGATGACCGTGTTCGGCCCGTTGCCCGTGCCGAGGTAGAGCCCGCGGTACGAGAGGTCGAAGACGACGGTGCCGAGGTTCACGTTGAATGCGCTCGGGTTGGCCAGCCCCGTCGTCGCGCTGAACTCAATGCCCCCTGCGGGGTCGTCGCGCGGGAGCAGGAAGTTGTCGAGCGTGACGTGCCCGTCAAAGTTGTTCATCCCGGCGAGCGTCACGTCCTTGTTGAAGTGCAGGTTGTGCGCGGTCGGGAACGCGAGCGCACGCACGTCGAGCTTCTCGCTCGTGAGGTGCCACGTGAAGTTGGGCTGCGTGATCATCGCGGACGTGAACTTGGCGAACGCGACTTCGTCCGTGATGGTGAACGGCACGGTCTGGTTGATATATGCACGCTTGGACTTGACACTGAGCGGGGAGAGCGGGAAGGAGCCGAGGGGGACCTGGTCGCCGGACGCGTTCACCCAGGCGACCTGGAGAGGCTGGTTAAACTTGATCGTTGCCGGGGAGAAAATACCAGCATGCGAGACCCAAGCGTCCATCTTGAGATCAAAACTGTATACGACCAGGGCCTGTCAGCGCGACCGACTGGCGGAGTCGAGACAGAGACTCACGAAGTGTTAGTGGGGTTGATGATCTGAGCCTGGTCGACATTGAGAACCGAAACGTTGACGATATGCTGCGCGATAGCATGCACGACGGGGTAAAGCAGAATGAACAGGATAGCGATACCGAGGAGAGCAGCGACGATGTTCGTGATAATGAACCATTTTCGCTTCCACAGCGGCGGTTTCGGTGCCGGCTGCTCGCGCGGGACGTCCTCTGGCCGGACCTCTTCGCCCGTTGTGGCGCCAGCTGCCCCCGCCGCTTCAGTGCTGTGTCCGACTCGGGACCCAGAGGCCGATGCTGGAAGGGGGGTGTTCGCCGCTGCGGAAGATGAGGCATATGGGTGCACGCCAGCGGAGGTCGTGTGTGCGAATCCCGCTTCATCCTCTACATCCGAGGAGAAATGAAAACGACGCATCGTCAGTGGCAATGAATGGCAGAGGTGGGAAGAGTGGAATGAGTGTAACGTGTGCAGTCGGACGATGAAAGGAGTGTATAGTTGATGAGCTGTACGTCCACATATAATGGTCACTCCAGCGCATATCACTCTGTTCCAGACTCGTCGTGCTCGAGCGACCCATGCAGAGGGAAGCGAACAAAGGTGCGAAGCGATGGAGCTACCAGCATCCCGCGGCACCCAAGTTTACGCGCACTAGGAGATTAAAGCTTCCCAGGCCACAAGCATGGAGGCTATTCGCAGGATCCATGCACAACTGAGGTCTCATTGGCGGCTCAAGATTGAGCGCACGAAACTCTCGGGGAGTCACGACCGAACACAGCGGAATTCGCATGACTTCACGCAAAATCGCCGGAGACGCTGACGTGAAGAATGAACCTTGCCCGTGCATCTGCCATAACACAAGCACACGAAGGCCTCATGCGCAGGACAGCGACGAGCAGACTGTCATACCTGGTGATACCGGTCACGAATAAGGCGCAAGACTGCGGGGTTGTCAAGCTCGCCCTCGGTTCAGCATCTTCGCGCGACGAAGTAGTCTCCAGCCAGACGTGATAGGCGCGGTCCTGCCTCGTCCGAAACGGGAAGGAAAATGCAACAGAGACGAGACAGAACCATGCCTAGAACGCCTGGTGAGTTGGTTATAGGCGGGTGTAGGGTCTCGTCACGCTCCTGCTCGCGGCCGCTCCTGCCAATGCGTGATGCGATGTCCCGTATGTCTAACATCTCCGCATCCGAAAATCAGTCGCGATACAAGTATGGCGCTATGTGTTTACAGTAGACTTGCTCACAACGCGTGAGCTGATGACGGACCCGAATGGGCGCTCCGCACCGAACTTACCCCCGTCTGTTCATGCTGCATAGAAACCGAGGGTCCCGATACTATGCATTGTGAGCAAGTCTACTGTATGCGGCCTGCTGTCCAGGAGGCGGCATCACGTCCTTCGAATGAACCGCGGGACGCATCGCAACGTTGCGGCTCGTTTCAGAGGACTCACCAGACGTTGAGGGTGGTGTATTGTTTCTGGCGGGTGTCCGTTCTCCCACCCGCTTCGTCCACGCCCTAAACGTCCGGAACGAGACTAGCAACGGAGTCCATATGGCATGCAAGCTTCGGCATCAATGGTGGAGCGTCCTGTGCAAACCGCGCAAACCGCGCAGACGGAGGTGCTGTTAAGTCGCCCCCGACCGCGGGTCCGGCAGCATCTCGTACTCACATCACGGAAATTTTGCACGAAGGGAAGACAAAGCACCGTGACGACGCGCCGATGGTAGAGAAGAGGGAAATGAACGGGCGTGGGATCGACGCGAAGATATCGCACGAAAGGATTGCGAGGCGGGGACTGGAGGACGGGGTACTCACCGGGACTAGCGAACGGGTTGGCAGCCCGAGGGTCAGGGTATGCGCCATGTCTCCGTGTCTCCTCCATGGCGTCGAGGCGAAGTACCGCGCGTGAGCTGGCAGTAGACCTGGACCTGGGCTAGGAGGGAGGCAGGGCGCGCTCTTCCACGGAGGGAGGAAGGAGGACGAGGAGGAAGACGAGGAGGAGGAGGGGGAGGGGATCGTTACGCGACCGACATTGCACATAAAACGGCTCCGCCGGGTTCTCATGACACTTTGGGAGACATCACTTCACAGTTCTGGCAAACGAACCGCGCGGGTACAGTTGGCACCAAGCGCGTAGGCGCGCATGAACGTCGCGTCGCGTGACGGTGTGGGGAAGAAGAATCTTGCCTGATTGGGTGCGGGGGGATCAATTGCTAATGATGGATCAATGCGGGGTAACAAGCAACAGAAAACTGGCCATTGGCTGACCCTGCTGCTCCCTGCTACTCCGTACCTCACCCGACACGTCCCCAACGACGCGAGCCCCAATGATTGTGTCCGCGAGCGAGCCCTAGCCCCTAGAGCAACACAGATGGAATGTATATAACCACATACCCGCAAAGAGAGACGCAGACGCCAGGAGCCCCGAACAGCGGCACCATGCGATCCTCGTGGTTAGCGCAGCGCCACTCTAACCAATGACGTGGCCGGACATGCCTTGCGTGCTCCACTGTCACCGCGGGGTGACAATCGGCGCATGCACAACGCGATCGATCGCAAGTATATGCGCCGGTACGACGACCTAGATACCAAAGTGCAACGGTTCAGCGCTTCAGCAATGTGCGGATTATACTTCCTCGTTAGCTGCTACAGATGGTGACAGTCCCGCCCGCAGAAAATCGACACCGGAGGAAAGACTCCCGGAACTCGTCGTCGATCCGAAGCAAGGCAGGCTGCCTACTCCAACGCTAGCTGCGAACCGAAGGATGGCGTTGTCCGAGCGTGAGACCACGCGTGCACGGTGACAGGTTCAGATGACTCCAGGGCAGTGGCGCAAAGGCTATATTCAACCTGCGCATCGCATGTGAAAGGCCTCCTGTGCGAATCCGTGATTCATGAGCGTGCAAGAAACCGGAGGGCGTGAAACTGACCAGCCAGAAGAGGCACGATGGGCGGCGCCGCCCATGGCCTCGGAGGCCCGTTCGTCCTGCCAAGTGATCCATAGTGTCGATATGTTCCTATGTAGTCCGGTCGCGCCGCATGAGAAACGGCGGGGAGAACTTCCAGGCACTAGCGTCGATGGACCATCGGCCCTAGTAGTAGTAGATTGCAATTGGATGTCAGCATCGCGGTGAAGCATATAGGTTCGGATCACACACCTCCTCTTGTAGGGCTCATGGTCGAGACTAGCGAAACATACATCTACGCGGCGATTGGATGTGCTCCAAAACGCGCGTTCTGGGAATTCAGCCCAAGAGCGGAGCTTCGAGCTTCGACATAACGTAAAGCATCCGGTCCCGGAACAAACACCTCTCTGATATGACGCCATCCTCCATCGTATGCAGAGGAGCCCGCTGCCTCAGTGCCTGAGCCTCGCCAGCACACAGACCGAACATCCCAGAAAGTGCGCCCACTGCGTTCAACGATCCCCAACGCTCCTCCAAAAATTCCCCAGTCATACGACATCTAGACGACAGATGCGAAACCCAGACCAGAAAGACGTCCGAATCCTGAGGCCGCTGTGCGCTCCGGCCCCGGTATTCCACATTCCCGTATGATGTACGTACACCAGAAGCTGAGAAGTCGAGAAGCAGGGAAGTTCATAGTTCAAGTTGACAGCACCGCTGCCGTATGTAGCGCTGCCGATCCCATCACCGCGTCTCTCAGTCCCGCACACTCGCGTCAAATGGTCCACCGACCAGCATCGCGAGCGTAGTGGCACATACTGAGCGCTGAGCGGTGGAAGACTTGCGAAGGTCAAAAAATAGCAGCAGGAGTAGGAGCTGCGCAGCGGACCACGCGAAGCTCCAAGTAAGAAGCAGAAGCAGAACCGTGCCCGTGAGTCCGTGACGTGACCGGGTGCAGACTGGTTCGCTGTCAGTGTCAGTGGCCAGACGGACTTTGACAGGAGCCAGTGTGCATCCGGTGCGCCGTCCTCCACGATGATCCCACACAACAATCAAAGACGAAGCGTACCTGCAAGACCCCGCATGAACATACGGCAGGGGCGTTCGAGAGCGAGGACCTCGGCGCAGGAGATTGCGGTCGTCATGGAAAGCGACAGGACCCGTGTGTGCGGAAGTAGCGGAGTGCGGACGTAGAACGAGCCAGGCCGCAGATCCGCGTACGGGCTTGCGTGGGCTTGGTTCGCAGCCCCAACAGCTGAAGCTGAAGCTCGAACTTGAAGCTCATAGGTCCGGACGGCGAGCGGGGCGCGTGTCGTATATCCATCGGGGAGCCTTTCGGATTCCACGAGCTCAGGTAGGCTCCGAGTTCGTCAACTAGCCGGACGAAGCGTACAAAGGACTCGCAGGGTAGCTGTGTCGTGACACCAAAGTCTGCATCGTTGACCGTGCAAACGCCTGGAGGCGCAGGGCTCATGCGCACGGGAGGGTAACATTGCGCTTGGCGACAATGTCAACCTACGCATGCGGCTGACGAGTCTGTGTAAGTAGCAGGTGTCAGTGAGGATGCATATTCGGAGAAATACAGCATCACTCACTTGTTCTGGGGGCTTGAGCAGGAGCTCGGAGAAGGTTGCCTTGTAGGAGCTCGAGGGACTTGATGCGCACCGAGAGTCGCAGAGGCGAGGGCGAGTCAAAACGTTCATACAGAACGGGGAGGCACTGGAGAAAGAAGCAAATCCGCTCGAACCAGCCATCCTACGCTATATATCAGATATATCGCATCCCTACGCACCCCAGGCGGGGCCAGTCTTCGGTTTCAGTCTTCCGAAGCATCTCTCTCGACGACCGACGATGATCGCAAGAGAGGCCCGGTCGCGTCGGTAAGAATCACAAGCCACCGCTCGGCCACAGCGATAAGAACTTGGAACGCGGAGAGCAATATGATACAATCATACATCATTGGGTGGCTTCTCGCGACTTATAAGTTACTTACAACACCATCTTCAGGGTAGAAACGGTGACGGTATGGAGCAAGGTATGCGCGACGCCGCTATCGGGGCGCCTCTCGTCCATAGCCGCAGCGGCTTCGGGTAGCATATGTACTAGTAGGAGTGTCGACTCACCGGACTGCAGAGATTTGGGAATCATATGCGAAGTTCGCAGTCCGGTCCGAGATGGTCGGCACTGCTCAATGCGTTTACTTCGTCTCTGCCTCTTCGTCATCTTCCTCTTCTTCGCTGGAGCTCTCGGGGACGTGGTGATGGTTGGGGTTCGGCACGAGCAGGTCCAGCGCTTCGCCATCATCTGTGAAAGGCAATCAGCTGCCTGTCCTATCGTATGTTTCCGGAAGTACGACCCGCTCAGCCATGCACATGTCCATGCATTGCCGGAAATCCGTACTTGACCATCCCCATACGTACACTCCGGATACCGTACATATGCCCGACCTCGCACAAAGGGACACATAACCAGGAGACATGACCAAGAGCAACTCACCCGTCGTCCGCCTTGAGTCGTCGTAGCTCTTCTCCAAGTCCGCGAGAATCTTCTCCTGCATAGCCGTTATAGCCGCCGCGTCCTCGCAAGTCTTATACTGCTCCAGCAGGTGTCTGGGACGCCGCTATCAGCTCGCTGCTTCGCACATACACAACGCATAACGCACCCGTTCACCTCCCAGAAGGTGTGGCCCCACCCGAATCCGCTAAGCAGACGCTCCGCGTACGTGTCGAACCCGGTGATGTAGAAGGCAGCGGCGAGGGCTTCCACGCAGTTGAGCCTCCATGGCTTACCGTAGTTGACGGGATTGGTTGCGACAAGGTACGGCACTGGTGCGGGGTGTCAGCTCGTGTGTACGGCTTTTGACGGGGTGAAATCCGGTGGCGCATGCACCGGTGAGTAGAGGAGAGGCAGTACTCACAAAGACGTTCGTGGGGGCTCGAGATGCGGCCGAAGGGAATCTCGTCCAGCCGCGCCCATGAGCATTCGACTACCGCCACACCGTTCTGCGCGACGATGTCCCTGTCCGCTGGGCTAACGGGTTGTGTGCCCTTCGGCCTAGCCGGCAGGGGTAAGCTCTCGAGCGAAGGCGACCGCAGTAGGGCACTCACGAGACGACCACTCCTCGGAACTTCTGCCCCACGCGTAGCGATTGTATGAGTCCCTGGCGGGCGAGTTTCTTGCCCGAGCACCGTCGCGGATCGCAGTGATCAAAGTCCTGCAGCCATTCCGTGGATCAGTACAGCAGCGTAAGAGCACTCTTTGATCGCGCGACTCACCCACATCGCGACCGGAACGTCGATCGTGACCTTTTCCTCCGCCTCTACGCGTGCGCCGCCCGGGATCGCGTCAAGATTGAAGCTCCCAGACACAGAAGACTAACCAGAGTCGCTCCCGCTGCCTCCCTCGCTTCCCTCCACGTCGTCGACAGCGCTCTCTGGCCGCTCCGCCTGGCCAAGTGCAGACGAGGGGCGTGCTTCATCGTACCTCTTCTGTCCGCGCCCTCGCTGTGCATGTCCGCCGCGGCTGAAGCTGGATTTCCCTCCACGTTTCCCTCTTGGTTTTGGCATAGCGGATGTATTGAAAGTTGAGACGACGAAGATGAAGGTGAAAGGATAGTGGGGACGGGCAGCGCCCACCAGCCGACGTCCAAGTGATGGGAGGTGGAGGCGCTGAGATAGGTTGTTATCAGTTGAGATAAGGAAAGTTATCAGTTCAGATTAGATGACATTGGAGTTATCTTCGGCTTTCTCCGAGCCTGCTCAACACGTGGGTGTGATACGCGCACATCTACGCGAGACCACCATCAGTCAGATTGAACCCCAGCAGCTCATCCAACGGTTTTGAGCATGTTCACTCCTTGTCCGGCTGGTTCTGACTCATTGGGCCAACTTGAGACTTGTGGCTTGGCATTGTTATATTACTCAAGCCTCTCAGGTCGTATTTGATGCTAGCAAGTGCGGGGAAAGGCTTACAAGCACCGTCTATTCCTCGAGCACGCGCCACAACCCTGTGTCAGATGTGCAATCTTCCCTAATCTGCCCTCAAAGTTGGGCGCTCGACCCTTATCTGCACCTAAGCGCTCGGTTTACAAGCACAGAATCCTCCGTGTCCGTTGGCATGTTGCCTTAACCACCAGATCACCTTCACAGAAGCAATACCCTACGCATGGAAAATGTACTGTCCAAGTTTGAGGGCAAGTCGTCGGCCTTGTTTCACCGTTATGGAGATGGGTCCAGTGTGAGAGAGTGAGGGCCTATCTCAAAATTCTGGGCCGAAATTTATGTAGAGAGCGTTGCTGTACACCTACCAACCAATTCTTGAGGGATTCCCTCGGACGGTCGACGAGGTGGAGGGTTTACAGTAGAAGGACCATCATTATCTAGCCGT
>WJSG01009293.1:0-35321 GCA_016618145.1 Sanghuangporus lonicericola | reverse complement strand
ACTCCACAACCACCGTGACAGGAGGCGTGTGCCACAGTCGCCCACGCGTGGTACGCTGGCGGCCACACGCTCGCTGTCCGTGTTCGCAGCCCTCCCTGGGATCCGTGCAGCCCCGCCACCGGGCGTGTGTGTGGAGAGACGGGATCGCTGGTGGGTGGGTGGTGGGTGCTAAGTGATGGGTGTCCGCGCAGATCCTCTGCGCATGCTTGCGAAAGGATCCGAGCGAAGTTCTCGAGATGAAACGCGGGACACGAGAGTCGACGTTCCAGAAAGTCNCGGGACACGAGAGTCGACGTTCCAGAAAGTCGAAAGTCGAAAGTCGAAAGTCGAGGGAAGCGCGTCGGGCGTCCATCGTCCAGTCCCAACATCCGCTGCGGCAGCATTAGCAACCCATGATTTCCAACAGACAGACAGACGATGGTCAGTCATTCGTACCCACCCTAAAGTGCTTTCCCATCCCTTGCTCTCCACTCCCGCATCCCGCCGTCCCGAGCCTCGCCCCGGGCGTGTGGGGCCATCGATGTTGCGAGCCCTGCACAGTGGCGCCAAGTTTGTCTGCGAGATGTTCCGTCCTTCGAGGGGTTGCCCGGTTTTGGTATCCGCACACCGTATGCACACACCGGTGCGTGAGGCGTATTTCGTAGATCGCGATGCAGTGCATCCTACGGCATGCGCAGCGGAGGCGTTTGCCTGAGCCGCTCGGAGCACCGAGCACCAAGCACCCACCGTACGGTACACCGCATACGGCATGCGGCATACGGCATACGGCATACGGCGTGCGCCCGGAGAAGTCAGGCAACGGAGTCACGGACGCAGGGATACGCACACGCCACTTGCGGCTCAGATTCGGGCGAATCCACATGGAGGCCATGGGGGGTATGTATTTCCTAGCATCATGGCCGTCGCCAGCGTAGCGGGAAGGCACATCGTGACCCGCACCTATATTACAGGCGCACAAGTTGCGAGCTGCACAGGCTACGATACGCCGCGAGTTTTGCGGACGGCGGTTCGACGGGCCAATGCGCCGCGCCGGCATTCGAGAAACAAGATTAGCTTGGAGTTGCTCCATCGGGCCAGGGCGGGATTCCAGCATCGTGCTTGCCCGGGATGCCGCCGCATGTGCGTGCACGGACGGGACATAGAGAGGGCAAGAGAAGGCTCGGAAAGGTGGCGTTTTGCGCCTCCGGGCGTAGGAAATGCGCGTGGCCCGCTCCGTCGGGAACACATGGGACATTTGGCATAATCCGCCGGTCAGTGGCACCTGCGTGTGCTTCGCGGCGCGTCGCCGAGCCATCGACGACCTGCGAGGAGCGAGGAGCAGTGCCGTCACAATCTGCGCGCGGAGAATCGGGTTCGTGCGGCGGTGATATTGGTCGCGGACCGCGGCTCGAGTCGATGCGCGACGTGCCACATTGTGATTGCAAACGGACGGGAGATGGACTGGGACGCGATGACCGAACAGGCACCGGAGGAAGGGAACAGGGTTGCTTCGACGCGTTGTCCCTGAGGGGGAAACCGGGGCCCAAATGACACGGCGCGAGTGCGAGTTCGAGGCACGAAGGAGGGTATGTCGCAGAACAGTGGTATTGGTCCCGGTCGAGCCGGGTCGACGACGAGCCCGTGCCGAAGCGTATGAGCTCGCTGATGATTGCGACGCAGGCAAGGAGAAGGGGGAGCACTGCACGTAAGCGAAGGTCAGAACGACCGGTGCCAAGGGCGCGGAAGGAGAAAGGGGCGGGATACAGGTATAGACACCTTAATCATCGGAAGGCCGGCCAGCTCGTCGAAGCTGACTGCTGCCAGTTGCTTTGTCGTAACGTTGTTGGCGGATAGCGGCTGTATTGGTAATGATTGGCTGGTGAGAAGAAGGTGCCATCGTTGCCACTCGTGCGAAGGTGAGATACACACCTCCGGGTGCGTGTCTAAATGTTAACAAGGCTGTTTGTGTCAAGAATAGCGGTGGAACGCACCAGGTCTCGTACTCGCCTAGTGCCCTGGGACGAGGCCGCCGCCAACGCGGTTTCTTACGACACCAGGATGGAGCATCTGCATCAAAAGACGTTATGTGGGTCATAACGGTCCATAATTGTCAGCGGCGAACTCTCACAATGGCAAGGCATGATACCGCAGCGAACTTTCTTCAGGCATCTCCGACGACAGGAAGCGAGTCACCGGACGAGGGTCCCAGGCGTGAGAGGGATGCAGGGAGTTCCACCATCAGCTTCACAGATCCCGCTGGGGGAGGATAATGCGGCGAGAGTGTGAAGGCCGCATCGAGCAAGCGTGGCACTCCTTCCGTTCACGCTCGTCACGCCGATACGGCCGTATTGCCTGAAGAGGAAGATGAAGTATCTCACGCAGTCAATATTGAGCTCGAGCCACTGACCTTGGACCTACAAGCACAGACAACAAGTGTAACATCGGCTGGGACAGGTATGTTGGCTGAATGATTGTTCCGTGCATCGGCAGGGCCCCACTGATAAGACCGCTGGACACACTAGCCTTGGATGGCTCTAACCACTAATTCATGGTTCTCGCGATCATGATTGCTCGGAAATACATAGACCGATCGCTCGCACCTCGCTATCTGAATTCTCGACTGCGCAGCGACTTGTATATCCGCGGCTGTTGTCATTGTATTGTCCGCTGCGTCAGACGGTACTCGTCAGCGTTAGACGGAGCGATAACATTGTGAAGAACCAGGTCGCTGTGATAGGTGTAAGTCTGAGTATACGGGACATACTTTGCAGTGCCTCCGCACCTTGTTCGTCGACTTGTGAATGGAGGTCGTAAGTGTCGAAGTAACTAATTCCTGGACACAAAGTGGACAGGTCTTGGGAGCAGTATATACGAACTCATGTGGGGTATCAAGTTTCGATCGCGTTTCCTTTTCTCGTTGCACCAGCGTTGCGCGGCACAGTCGCTTGTACGAAGGGCCCGACGGAAAGCAATGCTACGGGGTTCCAATGCAGGCATGCAGCGTTGTAGGGAACTCGCTCGAGTTGCGGAGATCAGATAGCCCCCGTTGCGAGGCCGACTCGCGCGCTGTGGTACTGCTGACGGTGGCTGCTAGACTTGCTAAGATGCAGACAAGCGACGGCGTACACACTGAAGATGGTGGAATGACATAATGATAGATCGCGTGCAGGTTACTGGTACAACGGAGACTAAATAGTGACGAAAAGAACCGGCGGTGAACCCGCCATTGAGACTACCGGATGATGGATTGAGGGGCTGGGTGGCCTGTGCGCGCGTAGTGGCTACGTGGTGATCGTAGTCTAGAAGGGGGTTTCCATGGAGCTGCGAGGGGGGGGGATTGGATGTTAGAATGTATGATTCACAGGGGAGAAGTACGAACAATTCCTGTTCTGTCTGCACCGCTGTTCCGGTAAAGGATGCTAGACGATACTCGGAAACACGCCGTTCGAAGAAATTGGTGCGGCCGTCCAGTGCGATGGTGGTAATGAACGGGAACTGGATGCATGGTAAGCACGGGTAGTGGAAGGCCAGGGGATCCTGTATGCTTACTGGGTTCTCCTTGTGGAACATCGCAGTAAACCCTAGACTGAGCAACAATCGGTCGGCGATGAACTCGATGTAAGTCGCCATGAGGTCCGCATTCATTCCAGGAAGTCGAAACGGTAATGCTTCTGAATAACAATATATTGCTCAGAGGGCTGTGACGGGAATTGGTGATTGACATACCAGTGAAAAATGCTTGCTCGAGGTCCACGGCTTCGCGGATGATAGTACGGACTGTAGTGACGCTCGCCTTCTGTAACAGGTGGCGATGAAGAAGGCATGCGAAATCTGTATGTAGACCTTCGTCGCGTGAGATCAGCTCATTGGAGTGACACAGACCGGGCATGAGACCGCGGCTCTTCAGCCAGAATATAGCCGCGAAGGACGATGAGAAGAAGATTCCTTCGACGGCGGCAAAGGCGATGATCCGCGTTGCGAAGGGCTGTTCTCGGTCTGCGATCCACCGGAAGCACCAGTCGGCTTTGGCCTTGATGGTCGGAATGACAGAGGCAGCGGTGAACAGTCGGCGTTGCTGCTCGGAATCGTTGACAAGGGTAAGAAGAAATCGCGCGTACATCTCCGCGTGGACATTCTCCCTAGGGCAGGAATGTCAGTGCGCGGCGTGTATGATAGGCTGCACGTACATCATGACCTGAAAGCCATAGAAGCAGCGGGCCTCGGGCAGCTGTACTTCCGCGCAGAACCGTTCCACCAGATTCTCGTTCACGATGCCGTCCGATGCCGCAAAGAACGCGAGAACGAGGGAGAAAAAGGCCCGTTCATCTTCCGTGAGTTTCGCGCGCCAGTGTTCGATGTCTGTTGTAAGGTCGACTTCCTCCGCGGTCCAAAACGAGGCCTGAGCAGTCTTGTACGCAGCCCAGATCTGCGAAGACGGTCAGGGATTGTTGAGATGTTCGTCGCATAGGCGAGAACGTACCTCCGGGTAACGAATAGGATAGAGGACGAGTCGCGATAGGTCCGGAGTGAGGATGGGGTCAGATTGAGCCATGAGAGTTGGTGTCTGAGGTCGAAGTCGTGGTAAGTGTTTGGTTGCTATGAGGGAAATGAGCGCAGGGGACGGTGTCAGTCCTTATATAGGGTACAGGGACGGCGCATGTTGCGACCGACACGAGGGCACCATCGGAAGGGATGAAACAGCGGCCGAGTTGACTCAGCCACGCATCGGAGCTGCAGTGGTCCCGAAGAGGCGGTTGTTTATTGTTGTGCGTGGATGACTGATGATGGTTGATGTGTGAGGTATCGCCGAGAGATGTGGGTGATGAGAATGCGCACCTACTTGTCATGCGTGCAATCAGCTGTTGAGATGCCGTGATGGGAAGGGTTGATGATCATGGGGGGTCGCGAACAGGCCGTAACGAGGTAAGAGATAGAAGGAGGTCAGCTGCAGCAATGACCGCAGGGGGAGGGCAGGGAGGGGAGGGAGTATATAAGGCCGGGGAGTGACGGTGAGGGAGGCATACTACACACAACACTTTGATTCGCAACTTCTTCATCTTGACTTGAACGTGAACATGGATTTTGACTTGTCTTCGATCCGCGCGGCTTTGGACGACGTAACGGCACTACTATCGCAACTGCAAGGTGAGGAACGCTGAGCTCCCGAGTGTGTGATGCGGTGTAGTACTGACCGATGCTAGTGCGAGAAGGCGCAGGAGGACAAGACAGTGCAGAAGGAGAGGATGATGCTGGAGGACGACAGGACAGTGCAGGAGCCGGGAGCGCTGCAGAACCGCTGGACGGTGCGGGTCAAGGAGTTGAGCGGCTGGTGGAGGTAGGAGGTGATTGGAACACAACGAACGGTGAGTGGTTTTGTGATTTTACGGGGAGTTAGCATGTCACTGACGCGTATTTGTCAGATATCTTGGAGTTGTACGCTCTGAGTGGTGCTGGACAGCCCGAGCTGCTTCTGGGTAAGAGTGCAGTGTTGTAAGCGTCTGTTTTCGACGTGCACTAACTTCTGTGCAGCTCGTGTTGTGCCGCTATCGTCAGACATGTTAGGGTTAGAATGGATGGACGAGTTGGATGTCGACATGAATTATACGCACATGTTTGTGAAGTCTGTGCGGGTCCAGAGCATGTCGGTAAATGATTTGGGTGTTGAGCAAGACGATATATTGATAAGTGGTCAGCTTGAGGACGTGATGAAGTTATATGATATGTGGAGAGCTGGTGACTTGCGATCAATAGCGATGATGCATGGTGTCCGTGTCAGTACCCGAGATACGACGAGAGACTTGAAAGAGAAGCTTACGTTGCACGATTGTGAGCAGCACTGTCGCGGTGCCGCTATAGTGATGCGCACGCTGCGACGTCCGCGGAACGAACCGCATGTCAGGCGTACTACAGCCCCATCAGAACCTGATGAGGCGGAAGTAGAGGTCGATGCCCACCATTATCTGAACATCGCCAGTGCAGAACTGCGACGGGCAATAATTCGCGAGTGGCAGGAGCTGATGAGCACAGCGCGACTGCGTCTGGAGGTCTGCGCTGCATGTGGTAGAAAGACGAAAGCAGACGAAATTCGAATTGTCAGTATAGATAGCATTGATATGACATTGTTGCGGAACGAGGACTTGCCGTCGATGGTGTATCCTACGACATATGATTTTGAGCTGTACGGGCGAGCGTTGCTGCATCCCAAAGGCATGCATAGTTGCTGGACGCTGGCGGACATCCAGCTATGTACTTTTTGTGATGGGGAGCTACGCGGAAAAGAGCGCATGCCGAAGTATGCGTTAGCTAACTGGTTATACTATGGTCATGATGAGCTGCCCACCGAAGCCAAGACTGCATTCCGGGAAGCTTCGCAATTTGAGCGGATATTGGTGTCTCGTGCGCGAGCGAGCAAGATTTCGTTCCGATTTAGCGAGTTGAAGGGGCATGTGATGTTCGGGACAGATCCAGCTGTATCTCAGAGATGTGTGAAAGGGAATGTCATGGTAATGCCTCAGGACGCTACTCACCTCAACGAAGTTCTTCCACCACCGGCGGACGTGCTGAGAGATACTGTATGTGCGGTATTTGTGGGTAGTACGAAGCCGACGAGGGATACTATTGCGCGGCTGCAGCCTGTACTGGTACGGAAGTCGCGAGTTAAAACGATGATTACATTCCTGATGGAGCACAATATACACTACCGGCGAGGACCTGAGTTTGCTGGCTTCAGTCGGAGCAATTTGGATTTGCTGTTTGGACCGGATCACCTGCACGACGACGTCGGTGTGCCGTGCGCCATGGAGATTGGATTCTTAGAGGAGAATGAGGCAATCCGAGGTGCGACGTCAGACTACGCGAGACGGAATGAAGGAGGAGAACCGGCGGAGGGGGATGAGTTGCTCATGGAGAACGTCGGATACACGGATGGTGATGAGACTCCGTTGACTTATCGGCAGATGAAGATGAGAGCACTGAAGCACTGTTTGACGGGCGGGAGATTTGTCAGATCGCAGGCAGGGAGTGAATTCATTCCAGACTTTCAGAATCCGAGACTACTCAGCTGGCTGTTCCCTCATCTGGACCCCTGGGGCATTGGAGGGTTTTTCGAGCCTAGCCGGAAAGTGGCCTTGGCATTGGAAGACCAGCTTTCATACTTGCTGCAGGTTGAGGGCGCACCGTTCGGGAGCGATCCTGACTTTGCGTTCGTGTACTTCAATATCAGGCAGAAGAAAGCGGTGTGTGACTCGGTGAACTTCCGTGTAAAAGTATCTCAGCAGCAAGACATAGTGAGGAGATTGCTTAGCGTGGATGTCAATGTGTTGCAACGGTTGATAGAGCGGTTTGAGAGTGATCCCAAGTACGAGCCGAAGACCGCAGAGGAAGTCGGAGTATTGTCTGTATTGAACCGCGTGCGAATGGTTGGGCGGGAGCTGCCCGGGACGGCAGCGTATAAGGTTAGCCTGCGAAATGAGATCCGTAGCTTAGTGAACTTCAAGGGAACGCCTGCGTTGTTTATCACGTTGAATCCGTCAGACGTCAACCACCCCCTAGTCCGATTGTATGCGGGAGAGAACGTTAGTTTGGAAGATGCGCTCGTAGGCGAGGAGCTCACTGAATGGCAGAGAAAGTTGATAGCCGCACGGAATCCTGTGGCATGTGCGATGTTCTTCAACACCATGATCAGCACGTTCATCAACGTCGTGTTGCGGTACGGTCGCCCGGGACCCGGTCTCTTTGGAGTCTGTAGTGGGTACTTCGGTACCGTGGAGGCTCAAGGAAGAGGAACGCTGCACTGTCATATGCTCATATGGTTAGTAGGCTACCCATCGCCTCAGAGAATGCGGGAGCTGATGGTTGATTCAGAGCAGTACCAAGCTGATATGTTTCGTTGGTTAGAGTCTATCATCAAGAGCGAGTTATTGGGAACAGTAGGGGTCGTGCACGAACCACATGGAGTGCCGTTGCAGCGACCACGGTATGAGGATGATGCACGGGCACATCCGGGGTCGATTCCCTTGCCGTCTGTGACGTCTTTGTCGGAGCAGGACTTCGACCACGAGTTCGAGCGGGTGGTGAACGATCTGGTGAAAGCGTTCAATTGGCATGAGCATACGGAGACGTGCTGGAAGTACTTACGTAGGGGAGACCCTCGAGACGATGCGCACTGCAGGATGCGGATGGATGGGAGTACGAGGGCGGAGACGACAGTGGACGATGAGAGTGGATCGGTCTTGTTGCGGAGGCTGCACCCACGTATCGCGAACTATAATGACGTGGTTATGTTCTTGATGCAAGCGAATATGGACATCAAGCATATTGGTTCTGGTCAGGGTGCTAAAGCGTTGCTGTATTACATCACAGACTATATCACAAAGGCGGCCTTACCGACGCATGTTGGGTTATCGTCGCTCTTGTACGCAATTCAGCGGGCATCTGAGAAGCTTGGCAATACCGAGGTGGGAAGTGAGCCTGCTCAGAGTCGCAGTGCGTTGACAATGACCGTGAATCGACTGCTGTCACGCCAGGAGATCAGTCATCAGCAAGTGATGAGTTATCTGGTAGGAGGCGGTGATCACTATACCAGTCATCGGTTCCGGGTGCTGTACTTGGGGGCATTTGATAGGATGTTACGCAGAGCCTCCGAGCAAGGGAATACGATCACAGTTGAGTCCGGGATGAACGTCGTGGCTAGAGAGCAAGATATGACATCAGTGCGGGAGAGAATCGAGGACAACGTGGTTGACGACGCTATGGAGCTAGACAGAAGCGGAGACGATATGGTGGAGGAGGCTGTGAGTGTCCAAGTAGAGATAGAACGTACCTTGGCAGACAGAGAAGCATCTGGCAGTACCGCAGAGGATGACGATATCACGCTGTGTCTGGGCGCAGGATCTATATCAGCAGTGAATCAGCAGCAAGACTACCTATACAGAAGCACCGAACCCGAGTTTGATGAGCTGTGTCTTTACGAGTTCGTGGGGATGGTGGAGAAAGTCACAAGGAAAAGTGAAGATTCTCGACTGCGGAGACGCGCGACTGTCAACGGCACGCGAGGTCGAAGAGAGGAGGCGAGGGGCATGCTGGATGAGAGACATCCGCAACACCAGACCCATGTGCTGCGAAAGCGGACGGTGTGGGTGGTGCCCGTGGTCTTAGGAGACAGGATACCCCGCCACGACAGAGGAGAAGAGGAGAAGGAGCAGTGGGCACGTACAATGATGATGTTGTTTGTGCCTTGGAGAACTCCAGGTGATATGAAGCGTGCAGACGAGACATGGACGGCTGCGTTCGACCGAAAGCGAGATACTGTCAGACCTGCCCACCACGAGATAATCAAGAACATGAACGTACTTTCCGAGTGTCGCGATGCACGCGATGAAGTGAACCATGTCTTGCGAGCGAACAGGGATGAGCAGCATGGAGAACGTGCGGGTACTGTCGCAGAAGGAGTTGCGGTGGCGGTGGATCGGCTGCGGCGACGACATCAAAGTGACCTGTACTATGACGAGCTTGACGGATTCGGAGAAGATGCTGATCGGACTATGCGCACTGAACGAGCAACACTGGTGAACACCCTGGACTATACTTTTGGTCACCGCGTCCGAGATGCGTTGGACCAATGTCACTGGGGAGAGGGCGTAGGTGATGGAGAGGGCATAGGTGGTGGAGAGCGAGCGGAAGGCTCTGCTGTTGAGGTGACCGAGGAGGACAATGCAGTACTGGAAAACGAAGTCAGTACGATGCGCGAGTTAAAAAGGAAACGCCGACCAGAGAGGGTTGAAGAACAGGACAGACGGGGTACGCGGAGACGTCGACTTGAGGTGCAGGCACGTGTCGATGTTGACGTATTGGCGGACCACGCCAGCGCAACGCATC
The DNA here is from genome assembly GCA_016618145.1 of Sanghuangporus lonicericola. NCBI lineage: Eukaryota > Fungi > Basidiomycota > Agaricomycetes > Hymenochaetales > Hymenochaetaceae > Sanghuangporus > Sanghuangporus lonicericola. The sequence goes on along the minus strand of WJSG01009293.1, from coordinate 25,466 downwards.
CGTGGGCGACGCACGGTGACGAGCTGGATTATGAAACATCGTGTACCATCATCCAGCAGGTCGTGGACGAGAAGGGTCTACATGAGAATGCCGAGCAGCTCCGTGCGTTCGAACTTGTGGCTTACCACGTCTGTTTCGGGAGTGGTCAATTGATGATGTACATAGGAGGTGTAGGCGGTACCGGAAAGACGTATGTCGTACAGGCTATCTTGAGGCTATTCGAATTGTTAGGTCGGACTGGGGAAGTGTTGATAGGTGCACCTACAGGAGCGGCAGCAAGGTTGATTGGTGGACACACGATTCATTCTTTAACGATGTTGCCTGATTCGAAGAAGAATAATGACGTTCGAGAGCTTGTGAAGATATGGGAAAGGAAACGGTGGATGATAGCGGATGAGATCTCTATGGTAGGAGGGAGGTTCATGAGTCAATGGTCTACTCGTATACAGCAGGCGAAGGGAGACGAAGGAACTCTATCAGAACTACCGTTTGGGGGAGTTAACATGATCTTCCTAGGAGACTTCGGTCAGTTACGTCCGGTGAAGCAAGGATCACTGTATAGTTACCGGCTAGTGAGTTCCCCTGGCTTGGAAGCTTGTCGTGACCAACAAGGGGTGAGCGCGTTGATGGGGGCGTACTTGTGGAGATGCGTGCGGACAGTGGTAATCTTGCAGAAGAATCAGCGGCAGAGTGACGATCCTCAGTACGCGGCGCTGCTAGCACGCGTCCGTGTCGGGCAGTGCACGTCCAGCGCGCGCGATGCGCCCAGCGATGTCGAGTTGTTGCGGACGCGAGAACTCAGCAGACTTGCTGTGACGAATCCGGAGACGTTGTCTGCATTCCGTGACGCCCCTATCATAGTTGGAAGGAAGAAAGTACGGGATCTACTGAACGCGCGGTTGATAGAGCATCATGCGAACAGGGCGAGACAAGAGGTTCACCTGTATCATGCACAGGATAGTATTGCGCGTGCACCGGTACTGAGTGAACTGCAAGAGGAGCTTTGGCGCCTACCGTCGTCCTCCACGAATGATGCATTGGGTCGCCTGCCTATGTTTCCGGGGATGCGAGTGATGATCCAGGAGAATCTAGCGTTCAGCAATAACGTTGTCAATGGTGCGGAAGGGACCATCCGAGACATAAGATATCGTACCGAGGAAGGCCGCAGGATCGCAGTTGTTGTTTACGTTGAGATTCCCGGAGCTGGCAGGATTTGTCAAAGCGTGCAGGATGATGTGGTGCCAATATTCCCTGAAACGGCGACGTTCAAGCACATCGTGGTAGAGGATGGTATCTGTCATCAGCGGAGTGTCTCGCGAGTTCAAGTACCACTCTTACCGGCTTATGCGTATACTGACTACAAGAGTCAAGGCAAGACGCTGGAAAGGGCAATCGTGGATCTTGAAAGTGCGCAAAGTATCCAAGGAGTGTATGTTATGCTCTCTCGAGTGCGTTCACTACGAGGGATTGCGATACTGCGACCATTCTCACCGGAAAAGCTGCAGGCCAATATCTCCGAGGAACTTCGTGCTGAGTTTCGGCGACTTGAAGGACTTGATGACGAAACAGCGAGAGAATATGCAGCGCGGCGACGCGAAATGGGAGGGAGGGTGTTACATCAGTGATGGCGGGGTGTGCGTTGAGCGCAGGAAGTGCGGGGAGGGATGCACTTGATTGCAGGAGTGGACGGACGTGAAAGAGGCGGAAGCGAGGGGACGGAGGAGATGGGCGACGAGACAGTGAACAAGAGGCCGGACCAGAGGCCGGAAGGAGGGGTACCGGTAGGGCGTGGAGGAGATCGCGGAGGAGATCGCGGAGGAGATGGCAGAGGAGGTGGTGGACGAGATGGCGGTCGAAGTGGCGGACGAGATGGCGGACTAGATGGCAGACGAGATGGCGGACGAAGGGCCGATGATAGTGCCGACGATAGAGCCGAGGAAGTGGTGGAGGGATGGAAGTTGAATGATGAGGTTTCGTGGAGACGATGAGTTGAGATGTTGAGGAGGAATGTGGAGGGGAGAGCGCAGATCTCACGCACCAACAATCCCGAGGACAACGATGTTCCTCTTCTCTTGCTGGTCGACCGATCCCGGTGGCGTATAGCGCTGCTACGGCGGAAGTGTAGTGTCCCACGAGACGAGGACGATGCACGCCCGGGACGGCACTCGACACGATCATGGACCATATCCCCCCCTAACGGTACCACGAGTCCGCGTATGCACCGTAACCATTTCACCATGCAGAGCGGTCGTTGAACCCACAGCTCGACTCCCACTGCAGTGCCTTTGTGCAACACCGTGAGGTATACCTCGCCACATGATCCCCGCGTACAACACCTTCCGGCGCATCACCCGGGTTCCACTTGGCACGTTCACGGAGAGGAGACCGTGCTTCCTGCGAACAGCGCTACAACATTCACAACCGTACCGTCGCCGCCACCACCCATCACTTGTCCACTGCTCTTTCCCCTACGCGCGCACACCGGTTCCGCGACCAGCAGCTTGGATCGTGGGACGCCTACACTTCCAGCATATCGCACCAGAGACGTGAAGACTCACAGGGAGGGTTCAACCCACGTTCGCAGGCCCGTTCCTGCGTCGACGAGCTCTTGAAACCATTGCCGGGAGGCGTGCGATGTCTTGGTGAGTCTCCGCGTAGTCGACGATGTTCAGATGTTCATTGACGCAGCGGTGTAACCGGCCTTGGCGTAGTCGTAGGCAATTACGTAGTGTCGTCGTGGTTCACCAGCGGGCCTCCATCTCTTCGTTCTCTGAGGGGGACCATCAGCGAGGTCAACATTGTGGGCGGTGGAAAGTATAAGCGGTACGCACCGTGACGGCATAGACATACTGTCGTGAGCGTGCACTGATGCCAACTGACAAGGCAGTCATTTGCGTGGACCAGGGTGAGGGCATACATGGATTATACGACGCTGTTCGAGCTATGGTAAGTACCCCTGTACAACACTTGTTATGTGGACAGTCGCTGATGTACGCACAGGTCTAGCTGATGCAATGATGAGCTTGCAAAGACGGGGATGTAGAGCTTGGATGTGTCCGACGCAGCTTAGGCGGACGGAGTGCAGGGAATACGGTTCATGGTACTTGTGTACTGTTGTGGTTGTGCGATGATGCAGTGGGCGACAATATATCCATATATTTATGTTAGGAACCACGCCGTATACGTTGTACATGAGGGGGTTGGTCGGTGCGAGAGGTTTGTGATGGCGTCCGTAGCGCATTATATGCTCGACGTACCTGTGCTATGCCCAATCCATATTTCAGGACAGTCGGAGTCTCCGATCGACAGAACAATAGTTGATTGTGGCGTATAGGATGGCTTGGAGTGTGTCTGAAAGAATGGAGTGCGACAGGAAGCTACGACGAAGTAACTACTTACTTGTCTGTGCCAGACGACGGGGCCGTACGGCCGTGCATGACCAGCGGACTCCGGTTCAGTGAGGTCTTTGTGTGCTGTGTTATTTTGCGCGGGTCATAAGTATGATGACGCGGAAGGTCTAGGAAGGGCGGAGCAGCCATGTACTCGGAGGATGGTGAGGGCGGTGAGGATTGCGCGTGCGAAGAGGACGAGGGAGCGAGACCCGAGGATCAATATTCCTCAATGGGAAGTCTATTCCCACGCCGGAGCGCTCTACAGTAATAAGTACGCTCGCGCGTGTTAGAGCATACATACATCTGAATAAGCTGAGTTACTTAGTCCAGTCCTTACTGAGTCACTGAGGCCGGCAAGGGATTAGATTGTTATCTACTTACCTGAGTTACTTACAATAGCGTAATCGGTTCTTATAAATTTGTTCTCGCCTTCAGGCTTTCGCCCTGCTCTGACAGTGAGTAGTTCGCGCAATAGTTGTACACTGCTGAGAGTGATTGGTCTGGCCATATATAGTGAGGAAATGATAGGCGGGAGCATGCCGCCACATACAAAGTACATCACGGTACAAACGATGCGTAGAAATAAATAGAGGGTGTGCTCATAAATAGTTGCAGGGTTCGGAACAAAGACGTGTGGTTCCCTGCGACGTTGAAACGCTTCGTATCAAAGGTCAGTACTACTACTTCACGACGTGCAAAGAGCGGGGAAGTACATACATGTGTTGATCCCCCGGCCATCAAGCAGCGCATGCAGGACACTGAGCACATTCCGGGCAATCAAGGACTGCAAGAGCTGACTCGGAGGTGGCGCGGGATGTAGACGCAGTAGGGGAAGCCTTCAGGTGGCAAGTTAAGGAGGAGGCGGACCCATGCTCGAGCGCGAGGGAGCAAGTGTCCTCGACCGCCGTGAGTGATGCACTATTCGGAGGGGTGACATCGCTTGCGGGAGAGACGTTACGCTGGCGGATGGCGCCTGAAGTCTCCGGAGACTGGGTTTGGCGGTCGGGTAAGATGTCGAACTGAATGGGGTACGTTGCAGGCTGACTGCGAAGGTAGTACATGCCCGTCTTCAGGCCTGCAGTCCAGGCGTAGAAATGAAGTGAAGTCTGCAGGAAGGTAACAGATAAGTGCTGCAGCGAATGAGCGAACGGAAGAACGTACCAGCTTCTGATGGGTGGGCGACGCCATATAGATCGACAAGCTCTGGCTCTGGCAGATGAATGGGCCCCGATCAGCCGCAAGATCAACCAAGACTTTCTGAGGCAGTTCCCAGGCCGTCTTATAGATTGCCTTCAGGTCGTCGGGAATGACGTCGATGTGTTGGACAGAGCCTAGAATGAGAGAACGTCAGCGGAGAGTACGACAAATCAGGGGCGGATGTACCGTGGTGCTGGATAAGTTGCCTGCGTACGGTGGGGTTCCAGAGGTTGCGGAGGAGAAGGTCGCGTACGAGCCACTTGCAGATCATCTGATGTTCGCCGCCTAGTCCACGCCGCACATACAGGTTGCTGTGGGACAGTAATAGGATGTAAGCGCAACTCATGCGACACAGAAGGAAAGGAAGCGATTACAGACCTCAGGTACGGGTCTGTTCCGTCATTTGCCCCCGTAATTTGCGATGTTCCTGACGTGGGCATCTGCGCGGTCAAGAGGGAGTTGCGGAGGCCATGCTTCCGAATGCGAGCCTTCAAGCTGTCCCAGTCGTACCGCGACGATGGACGCTGCCCCCAAAGGTCGTACTGTAGTAGAGACTCCGATGCTGGGCTGCCAGACCACGCAGGGTAGGGTTGCTGAGCTTCGCGAGCAAGATCGCAGCTAGCGTCTACGGCGGCATGGTATATAGTTTCGAAGATAGCGCGATTGAGGCGCTGCGCATCTACCGAGTCGAAGGGCATGTGGAGCATCATGAATACGTCCGCGAGGCCTTGACAGCCAATGCCGAGGGCGCGAGTCTTCAGCGCGGATGTCCGAGCTTCACGGGTGGGGTAGTAGTTCCGGTCGATGATCTTGTCCGTGTTACGAACGAGAACCTTCGTGGCGCGATGCAGCTCGGCGAAGTCGAACTCGTCACCTTCTGTGATGAATGCGGGGAGGATGAGTGACGCCAAAGTGCACACCGCCGTCTCCGAGGGCGAGGTAAACTGTATGATCTCCGTACACAAGTTGCTGGAGTTGATCACGCCCAGGTTGCGTTGATTGGATTTTCCTGGCGAACAAAGAGTCAGTCAAGTATAACGTCCCAGGTACGGGATGATACTCACTGTTCATTGCGTCATGGTAGAGCATGAATGGCATGCCCGTCTCGGACTGAGACTCGAGAATGCGGTTCCATAGTCTCCGTGCAGGCATCACCGCGAGGGCGCGCCCGCTCTCTTCCAAGCGAATATAGGCTGATTCGAAGTCGGCGCCGTATCGGTCTTGCAGCTCTGGAACATCGGCTGGGTCGAACGTGTGCCATAGCATGTCGTCGCGAACACGATCCATGCTATTGTGACGATCAGTTTTGAGTGGATGACGTGACATGCGGCACTCACAAGATGTCGGGTATAACGAGGCCAAGGAAGAGGTCGCGAGTTCGCAACTCCTCGTGCCCAATGTTACGTCGGGCATCCAGGAAGTCAAAAATGTCGGCGTGCCAAGGGAACACGAACACAGCACCCGCAGAGGACCGGCCTGAACGTGCTTGAGATGTATACCGGATCGTGCTGTCAACGAGGCGCATGAGAGGTAGTAAGCCGGGTTGATGTGGGACACGGTCGCTTCTGCAGAGGCGGTCAGGCGACTGTTACAACAATAATGAAGACTGAGACCTACCGCTTCGCAGGGATGTTGTGAAGATCAATGCCCAGACCGCCATCTCGCATGAAGATAGTCGCTAGTTGCTCTAGCCCATGGAAGGTTGTCTCCGTGGATGCGGAGTCCAGCGCTTGAATGAAACACGAAGCGAGCTGCGCATCCTCGAGACCAGCGTTCTTCAGAGTAGGAGTAGCATGTATGAAGAACCCTCGTGAAAGAAGATCGTACGTCTCCAGCGCAGCGCAGATGTCGGTGCGATGTATCTCCACAGCGGTACGCATGAAGAGCCACTGTGGTCTTTCAATCACGACGTCGTCGCGCTTGAGCAGGTGGGTACTCTGCAGTGACCTATACTGGAAGCTAATGCAACGTGGTCAACGTCCATGTACTAGGCAAAAGCAGTACTGGAGACGTACTACGTCATGTCGTAGTCACGGCTGTGGCGTATTGCAATGTCCAGCGCGTCCTTGTGCTGGCGGACGGCCTCTACGAAGGCGGAGGAGAACTTGTACTGGGAGTCTGCTGCATGGAAAGAATTAAAACGATTAGCTGCGACAGAACGGGACAACACACCTGCAGACAACGATAGGATGAACTCGGAGAAAGACTTGTCGGTGCGGCGGTGGAGAGCCGCAATCTCCAGACGGCCAGCCAAAATTGCGTAGTCGGGATGGTGGCTCGTGAGGTTCGCAGTGGACAAAGCGAGTAAAGCCTGTGAGGTGTGACAGTCAAGGGCTCCGGGTCATGCACATGGGCGGACGGTACGCACTTGCAAGTCACTTGTCGGTATGTCATCAGTTTTCCCAGCTTCGACATGATCAACGATCCTGAACATGACTATCAACGCCCACTTAACTGCGCGCGGGTGCAACACACCAACCTTGTCAGATCGAGGAACTCGACATCGAGGTTGTAGGACAGCTGTATACTGGTATTAGCGTCCAGCAGTGGTTCGTTCCAGAGCGTACACGCCTTCTGCAATGTAGCAAGTAGCTAGAAATCGGTGCGATCAGTATATCTGGCAAGTATATGAGAATGATACGAACCTTGTCGGAAAAGAAGGGCTCGTAGCGACTAGCACATGGCGGTTAGTTCAGAGGGGATCGGGTCGTGAAGTAGGAACGCACCCATCTAATGGATCGGTCAGCGAGAGCAATGAAGGTAGTCCGACATAAACATACCGCGTTTACGAACGAGCGAGAACATGTTGTTGAGGATTGAGCCGCAGTAAGTCGCAGTAGAGGTGTTGCAGTGTCCGTATTGCGTTGTCGGGACCGGGTTATATACATGTGCGCTAGCGCCAGGTCGTCAGGCAAAGCCTCAAACCTTGAGCCGACCAGTCGTGATTGCTTTTTCTTTGCAAGTCACAATGCTCTTGCAGTCCGTGATCTTCTGTCGGGATGTAACGTACATTAGAGAAGAACGGTGATGACTGACGGGGTCCGAAGCTGCGTGTGCGGGAACAGAGATCAACCAAAATGACGCAATCCGTGAGTATCACGACATACGCAAGCAATGGAGAGTGCGGCTTGGGCGGCGGCTTCGGAAGCCAGCAACAAAGCTGTTGAAGTTGACCCTGATGTCTGGGCGGAGACTCGCACCCTTGATGCCTCTGATCTTGATGATTACCAGCGTCATCTCCGCAGGAGCATATGGAGCATGTGTTACGTTGCTCGCCGCTGCGAAAGCAGAAGATTAACAGTACGCGTTCGCGGGAACGGGCGAAACTGTGCTTGCGAACGACACAAGGGTAAACCAGCTGTCCGTGGAACATCAGTGTTCGAGATGCGATGGATGAGTGGGATCAACCGGTACTCACCCCATATCATATTAGAAGTGACTTCGTATCGAGGGACGGTCGTGTGAGTTGTGGTAGCCTCATGGCGCAGTTGGTGCGCATCAAAGCGGGACGGACAGTTGTGGGTCCAGGTGGAGATATGGGCGCCAATCACGACACTGCATCTCGGAGAACATCACCGGCGAGCATCTCGTCAGTGTGCGGGGTAATTACCTCCTCCTCGACATCCTTTGGTCGGTTTCATTTACCAAGCGCCGCAGCGTCGCGGAAGCAAAGCGCAGCGGCATCATGTCACATAGCGTGCACGATTACTGGGACTGTCCCCACTCGGACGTCAACACACGCCGACGTGTCTTTGCCCTTAGAAAGGGGGCAAGAGACAGGACGGCGCCTGCAACTCACAATCGATCTTCGCCATGTTGAACGCCTCCCGATACGTCTCCTACACCGTCTTAACGGTCTCACCGCTGGAACTGTTTCTCCTCAGTGCGGACGCGTGCGTCTTGGACGCCGTTTTCGCATTCCTTGGCCCGCACGAAGTCGTCCTACTTCGTCGAGTTAGTAGTCGGCTCTGTGCGGCAGTGGACTTCTACAGCAGACGCGTATGGAATCTGGACACCTACCTTACGCGTTGGTTCAAGCCAGCTTGGGTTCATGAATTGTACGACAGACTGGACGAACACGGTGCCATCGTGGCAGGTTCAGCGGTGCTACGGTTTCTGGAACGTTCTCCTCCGTACCCGGACAGCGACCTGGACATATTTGTCCCACTCCCGGGTCTCCTCGACTTTGGTCGCTGGATGCAACAACGTGGGTACGCATACAAGCCCCGCGACGAAGCTCCCCTTCTTCTCTTCGACGTCGCTGCTCTCACCTTGCCCAGCCGTTGGATGGTAGGGAGGAAATATACTCCACACCACTACAACACGCTCATGTTCCGCACCTTGTACGAAGTCTTTGACTTCGAGCGGGAAGAGAGGCCCGTTGTTCCTGCGGGATGGACGCGGCCGGCGCGTATCCAGCTTATCGCTGTCGAAGGAGATCCACGGGAGCATCTGCTTACATTCCATTCCAGTGCGTACACGTGAGATCTCTCGGTTCCGCGCAATTTCTGTACTCATCTCATCATGCAGCTGCCGTCATGAATTTCTTCACGGGGAGCTACGTTGCGTCCCTGTTTCCCATGTCTACATTCGCTCATCGCGTCTCCTGGGTGTGCCGCCACCCGTCGGTGTTGCACTATGGAGTCCGCTCATGGCGGACGAAGTATCAGAATAGGGGCTACGTCGTTGTCGATGACAGCTCTCCGTACCCAGCCCCCGAGGAGCCGGACGAACTGGAGGGAGTACGGTCTATTGCGGATGTGTACACCTGGTTTCTCGACTTCGGGAGAGACGGTAGGCCGTATGATCGGTGCATTCATCTTGCAACGTATTGACGCAACATACAGACCGAGAGAAAGCATGTGAAGAGCGTGAACTTCATGATGTGCCCTTCGAGATCGTGACGAGCGCGCGAGGACCAGCGCGAGGAGGTACCTACATGACAATCGCACCGCCGTTCACAGTTAGGTAAGTCGTGCCGCTTTGCATATTGTTCGTTATGAGAGTCTCACGAAATATTCTAGCACCTGTGCATTTGTCGGGGATCGAGAGTATGACGAGGAATGGCCGTACGGCGGCACGATGGAGACATTCTCAACATTTGGCATGTAGTTGGTGACACTCAGCGAGAGGTATACGCATGATGGTCGGCTGTGTGAGGGAACCGGTTCTGGCTTCTGTCGTAGATGTCGATGTCGCGGTAGATACGGAGTATTATTCTTGCATGAGATCATGTGTGAGGAGTGCATGTGCTTCAGTGCTTCCCTAGATCGAAACTGGCACCCTGCTTTAGCAGAAGAATCATAGAACATCAGTATTGATCTACGGTGTGCGCAGTGATGCACCACTCCCCATGTGCTGAGGTAGTCGGGAGCCGGGTGGTGATGTCAACGAAGAGCACGTCATTGTACGAGTGCATGCGTGCATATGATTGTGACACGGTAAGTAAGTAAGTAAAGACAGTGACTATGCTTTAGCGTCGACGTGAGCGTGAGCGGCGTGCGAGAGAGCTGGGCAGCACATGTTCAGAATAATTGATTAAGCAACAGAATACAGGCATGAACTGGTTCAAAACTCACCGACTTACAACAAAGTCGACAAGAGCTCGTTCCGCGCTGTGTACATGGGTCAACTCATAGTAATGTCGGACAGAGGTACGTAGAACCAGAACGTTGCCTCGATGATGAGAGATACCGAGACGCTGAAGGGAGGAGTTCCGAGGATCACGATGCGCATGTTCTGCCAGTGAGGTGTAGATCGTGTAGTGATTGCGCAGCTGGAAAGACGTCGAAGGAACGGCGCAAACACGCCGCGCTTCCCAGCCATGTGGAAACCACCGATCGACAGTGATGTCATCAATCCAGCATCGCTCGTCTCGTTCCAGATCCGCAGACGCAGATACGGGGATGAGAACGGTGACGGGGGAAACGCTGCCGGCAGGATACAGGAGTCCTCGAACATAGTGTGATAGGTTGGCCTGAAAAGAAGATGAGATGTTGACCAGGGGCAGTGGAGATAGGAACACACCGCGCGATAGGAATCTCGAATTTCCGCGTTCCATGCGCGGATAGCGCGTATATCGGAAGAGTGTCTGCTGACGGGACCTCTGAGGGAAATCCAAGATAGAATCAGGTGCTACGGGTTCTCGACAACATGGACTCACGGCATTCAGCGAGCGAAGGATGCGGAAGTAAACAGCGAGGAGGTTTCTGCTCCGTTTCCGGTCGCGCGGACCTTATAAAACCATCAACGCGTGAGGATGCGCAAACAGATCGAGAGGTCATTGATGAGGTTTCAGGGTGTACTGTCGGAAGTTGATGAGCGTGACAAATACAACAGCAAGTACACTGTATGATTGTCGGGGACGTTCACGACGATGTGGAGGCTAATAATGATGAAGTGGCAGCCTTGCGACAAGTCATAGGGACAGTTGCATCATTTCTCTGCAAACAAGCAAGTACACTCCACTTACGAGTCTCGTACGAGAGGGACGACTCGGAAGGAGCATGTCGGTACGAGTGATAGCAGACTTAGCGCTGTCTTCCGAATAAGCGACCGCTGGCCGCGTGTCATCAGCGCTTATACCACTTCTTACCCTTCCACGCTCTTCCACCACGGCAATGCTGAGGCACCGATCTCGGACATCTTTCTCGTCCGCAACGGGTGTGGTGATCTTGGCTCAATTACGGTAACAGTGCGCGTCCATGAAGCTTGACTTGTGAGTCTGCAGGAATTGAGAGCAGCGCCGGATGGTAGACCAAGCTTGTACGTACCCGCACTCCGTATATAAGCAGCACAATCGTGCCGCTCACAGCAGAACAACACCAGAACAACAAACGCAACACACCCCACAACCTTGCCATAAACGACACTGTCAACATGAGTTCCGACATGCAGGACACCCTGGACTGGTGGAGAGAGAATCCGCTCCGACTTCGCGAAGGGGACATCCCATACGAGTCTGCTATTCGTTCGCTCGGCACATCAGACGCACCGGTAGAACTTCGCAAGCAGAACAGCTCACGCTGGACGGTGAGTACCGAGAGCGCCACGGTGGTCTGTTGAGGTATATGCTGATGGAACCGAATAGCTTTACGTCCGCGACTCGGAGCAAGCGGCTGTGTTTACATATGCGGCTATATTTTCCATGGCAGACGACTACTACTCTGGGAATTTAATCCCGACTGGACAGCCATTGCCGGAAGATCTTCCATCGGAGCGCATGTAAGTGGACGTTTCACTGATCCGTAAAAATGGTATTGATTGGTTCACACACAGTGAGAGGTTCGCAACGTGGAAATGCCAGTATGCCTATGCCTTCGACACCGCGTACGACAAGAGTCTCTTCCATCTGCAGCAGGTACAGTGCTCATAGTACGTTCGTTTCTGGATGACCGCTACTTAACATCACACCAGACACTGGAGGAGTACGCGTCGAACCTACCAGGGTTCAATTCGTCTGGACTACCACGTCGCGAGTACCAATCAGGCAATGATCTCGCCTATACGTGGAGGTATTGGATGCGCGCCCCGATGTTCCTTCGCGTCAATGAGGGGGAAGTACGGCCGCCGCCGCCGCCGCATCTCCACCCGTGGGTCATTGCAGCAGAGAAGCGGTCCAGAATATATCGCGCAAACCCTGCACGACCGCGGGTCTTCTCGTTCGATGGCGATGTCGTCAGTAGCATCGAGAACAGTGACCCAGATGTGCTCCAACGAGGTGACATCGTGTTGGTTCACTTTGTTGTCTCGATCGTCTTCACACCATCCGCGTGGTATACGGAACTGGTTCCGGTCGAGCTCGTGCGAGTGGTCCCGGTTATGCGGCTGACCAGCGATACCCTGGAGTCTGGACCTCCAACCGTCGATATTGGGACAAGACCGGCCTTGATGGATGGTGAACGTATTGGAGGTACAGTGATTATCATTTGCACCAACGGTAGCCACGCTGATGCGTGTGATAGGCTCTGCCCCTGCTCAGGTCGATGCCGGAGATGTTCGTGCTCGCAAGGAGCCCGTTCCCGCCAGAGTTGCCGCTCGTGCATTGGACCGCGAGCCACGCAACACAGCTGTGGCTGTGACAGGTCCACGCAGTTCCAGGTCAAGTTCTTCATCGTCATCTGTATCATTCATTGCCTCCTCTGTTGCAGCGATGGAGGTCGACGATCCTGATGACGGTGACGGCCACGCTACGGAACCGGAAGAACCGCTAGGCGAGCCTTTCGAGGACCTCGGTGCTCACCTCGACCGCAAGGCGGAGGGGACCGGCCGACCCCTGACGGTCGCAAGTACCAATGTGCCCGAAATCAGCAGGGGGCGGTCGACTCGAGACTCGGGATCGAGTAGTGGTCAGAGCAGAGCATCATCCACGGTGTCCCGTGCATCCACGTCCGGGAAGCGCAAACGTAGTGGTCTGGTGCCATCGGAGAACTCCCCGACGGGGAGCATCGTAGCAAGCGACGATGATGAGCTGATGGAAGGGAGCGGTCGTAGGGGACGCAGGAACGTTCCGAGGGTGAGGCGGTAGATGGCGGCCATATGCGTACTTCCGCTCAGTGATGGGAGACTCGGACCTATTTATTATTGCGATCATGTCATAAGTTATTGATACCTCCCTTCTATTGTATTTATTATTTTGCCGGACCATCGAGAGGACCAGACCCCGTATTTGGGGTTATGACAGCATCCTGATGGGAGCGGCGGTGGGCGTTCAATAGCCTCGTGCTCCCTCTGCTTCCATCGAGCGCCCAAGTGGGGATGTACAGCGCTCCGCATCCATCAGCAAAATTGTCATGTCAGTCCCGCCGATGTGTACGTGACGCATGATCCGGGAGCTGAGACTGTTCATATTGGCATTCCGCGGTCACCGTACGTAGGAAGCGCGGCAGGAAGCGGGCAAGGCGGTGTAGAGAGCAAGAGCCAGGTGAACTGTTGCTGATTGTTGGACAGACGCAAGCGCGAGTGTACGAGCACGCTCATGATGGTTGGTTCCTCGGACACTTATATGAACACGGCTTCAGATCTGCACGTCACAAGTCCCTGTCCGCCTACCGAAGACGCTCCGTGTTCGCCACGTCACTAAGATGGACAGGTACGTGGTCACGCTGTATCTGACCTGTGGCTTCTCTTAGTTGATAAGTAGGATATTGACTGGTCTACGTGCACTCGCTAGCTCCATTGTCTCTGCAACAATCTGGCTTCGGTGGCCTCGGCGCCCCGTACCGCGCAACAAGACCGCGAGGACCCTCCCTCACGACATCTGCCGCCATATCGCGACCTTCCTCTCTCATCGGGATCTATGCAACTTTGTACAAGCGTCGAGCGCGCTGCATGACGCAGGCGGCATGCTGCTCTATCATTCCATGGAAGTTGATCACACCAACGCCCGGCAACGTCTCTCGGCGCTGCTCTTGCGTCTACTAGTGCATTCCTCCGCCCACATCCGGTTCCCACCAATTCTGTTCCTCCGCAAACTCAAGTATACCAGCGTCACCCCCCAGGATGATCTACGCTTACTGCCCCTGCTCTGCGATGTCCTGGTGCACGCGCGTCGGCTCCGATACCTCCACATCGAAGTCCACCCCAGAGCTGTCGCTAGCCTTACCGGGCTTATGCGTAAGCACGAGCTTGCTCGTGTGCCGACTTCCGCCGCATCCGCAGCTTTTGAGCTGCCGTACAGCAAGACCCCAAGGTGTGCGCTGACGCTGCCCGAGCTGCAAGTCCTGCGCAGTTCGTGCTACGAGGTGCTGGGAGCACTGGCCGCGCATCGCCCCCTCCGCGCCCTCATCATCGACGGCATCCCTACTCGCGGAGAACTTATTCGGATGCTCGAGCGGCTCTCCACGGTGTCTGTGGACCGGGTCACCGCACTCACCTGCACGGTGTTGAGCGACAACGTAGTCGGGTTTGTTCGTTCTGTCGGCGAAGTGTTCCCACGGCTTCAATATCTCAACCTCGTCGTCGCTGCATTTCCTCCTCACGATCATGAACAGACCTTGGTCGTTACAGAGGTACCATTTACGTACGGTCTCTCAGATCACCGCTGACCATGTCATGCAGCTGTTACTAGAGACACTGGCGAGCAGTCAAGTGATTCTGCCCGATCTTCAAGTTCTTTCGGTCGAGTCAGGGTGGTGTGCTTGCCACGAGGAACAGAGCACGGTCGTCCGTATGGTACAGTTGATGATTCCGGTGGCGGAGCAACGCCAAGCATTCGACAAATGTCTTGTTAGCTGCTTAGCGATCTCACGAGATCGTCGCAATGGTTCGTGGCGGGTTGGCACTGTGCGGACGGGAGAGCGCACGGAGCGAGGCTCATGCGGCCTGGGCATGGACTTGTAAGTCTTCCGCGAATTGTGTGGACCTCTCCTCTCACGCGCCGCCTCTCTCTAGCTTCAGGGAAGAGGTATAGGGGCGATACGTTGGACGTATGCAATTGCGATGACGAGGAGGGATGTAGAGATCATTATGTCAGGCTGTGCTAAGTTGTTTCGAGTATTTATGACCTGCTAATTTATTCAACTGTTCCCTGCCGTACTGACGAACAGCCCATGATCGCAGACGAGTATCAGGACCCCACTATTCTTGCTGGAGGCATCGTGCCTCGGAATGGTTACCCCTTCCGAAGTCCCGTGTGAGAGTAAGTAAGTTTCATCCTGCCCCGAATCGTGAGCTGACAGAGCAACATCGCAACATCCAACACATTCTCATCTGCTTGTTGTTTTAGGAGAAGTTCTCGACCGCTGACGTTGTGGAGGGTCAAGTTCTAGCGTTCTTGACAATCAGACAGACTTCTGTTGATCGCTGCCGGTGCGCGCTCATCACCAGTGGCTGCGTGTATCAATCGCAACACTACTCTCTGTGTATCCATATGTATGTGCAGGGTTGCAACGATGTCGGTATGTTCTGGGCATCTCCCGTCGTCATCACGCATGCGAACTGAGATCACAACGGCCAGATGCGATGCACACATCGGTAGGGAATGCGCTTGTTCGTACGGACATGTGGAGATATTGAAGTGGACGAGCGTCGTGAACGAGCGTCGAGAAGGTACGTCGCGGGAACAACTACGAAACACTCACATAATGTATCAAGCAGGCAACGTAATAGCGCGATGACAGCTCAGCTCAGCCAAATCACCGATTCCGAGATTTCAGCAGGCTACAAAACGCTGCTTCTGCGTCCCAGTACGCAAACCATGCCCATCTCACCTATCACCATGAGTGACACGACCTCTGTCACCGCTCTCTCCGATACCGATACGTTTCTAGACCTGTGAGTGACAACACTCGAGCCTCTTAAGACATGATAAGAAGTCCCAATGATGTCCACAGAAGTGGATGCCACGAAGGCGACAGCGTCATTGCGCGGCGTTGTGAGTCTCTCTCCTACTCCTGACGTCGTGAAGCTAACGTATACGTAAGATGAAGTACAGGACTGTCTTGGCGTAGGGTCCACTGCAGCTGTACTACGTGCTCTCGATCAACAGTCCGGGATGCTCGTCGCAGTGAAGATTGCGAACACTACAGCGCCCCCGCAAGGCGACAAGATTCTGAGAGAGGCAGAGCTCTATCGCAGAATTTTCTCCAAGGCCAGTCCTGCACTGAAGTAACGTCGCACTATTAGCTAGGCACAGTACGCCTGCCCACTGACTCGGACCCTATCAGCCTATTTCCTCGCATTTTCGATGCCGGCAAGCACAAAGAACTCAACTATCTGGTGTTCGACGTTGGGGGTTTTAACCTCTTCGATATCATCAACATGACTTGTCTCCATCCCTTGCCCAAGCGACACTTGCGCGAGATGGCCCTGCAGCTACTGCGCGGATTGCATTGTAAGTTAATCTACGAGAGCTTTCCGATCATTCATCTTAACACTGACAAAACATTATCCGCGCCCGTCCAGTCCTACACTCACTTCAGATCGTGCATACAGACATAAAGCCTCTCAACATAGTCCTGCGCTCATCGCAACTCCACAACACCCGTCGTATGCGTCGTGATGGGTTCTTTGTCACGAAGGTACGTTGCTCTGATTTTGTTGCCTTGAGGACTAGGGTCATTGATACGTCGTGGAGCAGGTGGAGCTCAAAAGCGTGGAGCTCTACATCGTGGACTTCGGAGACGCCGTGGTACTGCCAGTGGAGAAGAGCGGCAAGGGCGTGGTAGGTTCAGATGCATATCGCGCGCCAGAGGTAACTTTAGGTTAGTCGATGTGTTCTACAGACGTCGAGAACCTGCTCATACCGTGCATCAGGGTTGCCGTGGACCGCTGCGATAGATGCCTTCGCAGCAGGTTGCGTCGTTGCCGAGCTGTACCTAGGACGACCGTTGTTCCACTACACGCACACCGATATCGAGCGGCTGGCCCTTCTCGAGCGTGTACTAGGACCATTCCCAGAGGCGGTGGCGAGACGCGTCGAGCAGTTTCAGTCGGGGACGTTTACTATGGATCCCGTCATCCGGGTACAATTTCCTCCTACTCAAATCAATTGCAAGGACGAGGTGAAGCGGGTAATGGGCGCATGGCCATTGTCCGTGAGTGTCACTGTGGGCGTCACGAGTTGCGCACTGACACATCGTACGGTTTGTCAGGCACTCGTGTTGGACGGACAGTATCTTGATCTCTGCGCGGAACTCATGACGCTGGATCCACATGATAGGCTAGATCTGCGGAGGGTACTCGCACTGCCTTTCCTACAGTCATGCGACGACGAGTTCTTGGTTGCAGAACCATGGGAAAGCCGAGCAGTTATGTTCCCGGTCTTCTGACACTACACTGTACATGTCGTACTGCGCTCGCGGCCATCTGTGCTGTTCCATTTTGTCGGCAATATCATCATTGCACCATATATCAGTCGACGCGCCCATATTTGCATGACAGTACAAGCATCTAGGATCTGAGCCGTGCCAACCCCTGATTTTCACGGCACACAACATCTCCACATCATTCGAGGTATCATTGATAGATGGGGAAACCAGCGACGTCGTCGGTGAGCTGCAGACATGTACGAATGAACAGATGTGGAGATGGGGCAAGTGCTGTCAGGTACTTAGGGACGCGATAGCCCTTGCATGAGCTCATCGACCTCATCATGCCTCCTGACGTGACATCTACTCCTTCGCACAGAAATCGGTGAGCTGACTGGTCACAGAGGTGTCCGAAGGCACTGACCTCCCTTCTGTTGCAAGAACCACGTCGTATATGCGCGCCACGCCCACGTTGTCCTCGAACTTGTCGACGACGATGAACGCATCCGGAGTACGCCTCCCGACGGAAGTGTACTGCCGTATAGCCGCGATATTGGCCGTTCCAGAGCTGAAGGCGCTGGTACGGACGTGCAAGCGACTGCATGACCTCGGCAGTCACGTCCTCTACCACACCGTTGAGGCCACACACCAGGACGGCCACAAGATCTTCTCCGCCCTGCTTCTTCGGTATCAGCGCACGTCGGCGACACACATACGCGACGCACCCCTACTATCCGTCCGTTGCATTTCGTACGTGTCAACATCTGCAGATGACGACCTCCGTGTGTTCCCGTTGCTCGCCGACGTCTTGCTACGTACCGTCGACCTCCGGCACTTGCACATTGACATCCACCACCGTTCTTCTCACGCTTTGTTGGCCGTTCTGAAGCGCAGAGACCTCGTTCGCCATCCGCCATCTCCAATAGCAGCAGCCTTCGATTGCAACCTCAATCGGCGCAAGCGCGTGAGCTGTACGTACAGCCTTCCTCGGCTTGCCGGACTGCAGCTATCAAGCTGTAAGATCCTCGGCGAGCTGGGCAGACTGAGGACGCTCAGGTCGGTCATACTGGACGAAACTGCCGGACGCGATGGCATGGTCGCCATGTTGGACGCGCTGAACGAGGATGGACGGGGTGCGCACGTCATGTCGTTCTCCTGCATCTTCGGCGCTGCGTGCGGAGAGGGTCACCTATGGGCGATCGGGGCTGCATTTCCGAACCTGACCTTCTTGGCACTGACCGTCCCGGACGAGGTGCTCCCGCACTTCTACGAGGAGACTTATCAAGCCGTTTCCGTAAGTAGTCACCTTGGCATAACAGTGAACCTGTGCTCACCGCAAGTATAGGTGATCCTCACGTTCCTCATCAAGGCGCCCTTCGTCCTCACGAAGTTGCAGGTCATTGCACTTGACTTTTATTGGACGATCAGTGCGACGTGGGACGCATTCGTCGAGCATGTGCAGTGGGAACGCCTGATCACCTTGCTTACGGCGCTGATGCGTGCACGACCGGCGCTGAGACAGTTCTTCATCGCCCGTGCGGAGCTACGCTTTGATGTCGAGGATGGAAAGTGGCACGTCAATGACACAGATGTAGAGAATCGCGAAATAAGGAAACGCACTCTAGCCACGGCAGGCACCTGTCGGAAGCCGTACGTACTGGTTGCCTGCGACGATGGCTTGTGCTGACATATCTCTCTCAGCGTGTACACTTGACGAAGGCTTCCGAGTCCGGCCGTTGAATTACTATCCAGCTTACGGCGGGGCGTAGACTTTGGCACCATGTATCCCTTGGTATCAGCACACTATTTATTCATTCCGTGAGATCGTCTTACTCGTGCAGCTGCCGCGTAATGGCGAGCCCTTCACGGGCTTCGTATGGACTTCGCATGACGCGTTCGACTCCTGGATCTCTTCAGACGTAGGTACGTAGTACTAATAGTCATGCCATGGATCATATTGTTAGAGCGGGAAGGCAATCAGGTGGCCCGTGACTACTTACCTGTGTGTTGATGACAGACATAACTCAGTCAAAAAAGCGTCTGCAGCATGACCATGCAGTGAGCAAAGGAATATCAGTGGCAGAATGACGGTTCACAAGGACAAGCAGACGGTCCGACTGTAGACGCGCGCAGCGCGGTCCGTCCTCCCAGTGCTTGCGCGGCTACTCAGTCTGAGCTCCCGTTACCTACTGCCAAGTGCTGTCGCTACTACTGCAAGTCTATCAGTATTACTCTGGGTCCTAGAGACCTGCAGGATCACGCCGGACTTGCCCATCTCTATTGCCAAGCGGCGAGAACACATGCAATACTTACGCTGGTGAGCGTACTGAGTCCTCTTTGCGAAAGCCGCCTCTGCAGGCACCAACGTAGAAGACACCTCCGAGTGGTCCCTTCCCCCATCCGTTAATCGTATAGATGACACACTTTGTTGCAGGCAAGTGTCGGACGCGATGCCGACCCCGAGAATGGACTCATTGCTCGGCTGCACGCAAAATCGACGTCACAACTTGGACTGACTTTGCAGACGACGGTGACATGGCATAGTCTTGGCGCAGTTCGTGCGTTGCATCATGTGCGTGGTCGTACGGCAGCTTGCAACGCAGATTTCGAGTCGAGTCGAAATTGAACACCGAGGCACTGGAGACGCAAACCAGTAAGTATGTGGTATGTACTACCAGTGTTGTTCTACTCAGGGAGGAATGTGCTGACACATACTTTGTAGCAAGTGGTACAAACGCGCCCCCGCGACGAGACACGTGAAATCACGTCAAATAGGGTTGTATCCATCCGGGAGACTCACACGCAATATACTGGTGAGCGTAGACCTCTATACGTATTCCCCACTCGTACTTCCCCTTCGCCAGCTGCGACCATAGGAGAATAGTGCATATGCCAAGGCGAAGTAAGTACGACAGCTCCAACGCGCGCTCAGTAACTTGGCCGGTGGCACCGCATTTGTATGCAAGAGTCGCAGCAACGACGCCGACTCTCCTCCTGAGCAATTGTCCGACACGTACGTGCGCCTAGGTGCGGTCTTGGTTAGCTCCCTAACAGCGATCCCTCTCGCTTGCTGACCGCCGCTGTCGAGCAGGGAAGTGGAGCAAGCCTCCCTTTCATCGAGCCTTCCATCTATTATCCCCCAAATGACGTACTCTCCATCACGACAGCTTTAAGATGGGACCGACAGTAGCGAGGTAAACTGTAAGCTTCATGCTCGACTCTCCACTGACCATCGTCTGAGCAGGTACGACTTCAACACGTAATGACTAGCGAGCTTATGTAGGCCTAGATCGTGAGCTCGGCCGATGGTGCGTTGTCTGCCCTTTCATACTAGACAGACCGCGACTAGTACCTCCGTGTGCCCGTACTTACACATCGGCATTCAAGTCGTGAAGATCACTTGACGCGATGAACATAGCTGGTCTAACGACGACCAGTCGCAACATACGGAAGCACGTGGAATAAAGTGCGTACAGGCTTGCGGTAAGTTTTTTCGGCCCCTTCGGTTCAGCTGGACTTGCTGACGAACTGTCGCAGCACACGGGCTGGCACAAATAAGCAACGACTTCGTTTCGCGGACTGCAAACGAACACTGACGATGGTACACTGCGACTCGACAGGCTCCTGCAACCCATCCCCCGATGATCATGTTCCCCACGCTTGTCATGCGCCCTCTCCGCCGTCCTCGCCTCGACGTGTCTGCTCGTCGCCACCATCTGACCGTCCGAGGTCCGCCGGTCGCCTCGGCGATCTCGTACAGCCACACCGCCTCGCACGGACTTGCTGGAGGGCTGGGAGAGCATGCCGCTACAACAACACCGCTCCGTCCACGCCCGACATCTCCGCATCTGTGCAGCGCGGTTTCCGCTGGGTGCCCGTGCTCCTCCACGCCAGTGCCACTTGCGTGTGCTTGGCGCAGCCACTTCTCGGGCGGTCCTCCTCGCTGCCGAGCCGTCGCAAGTCGCGAACTACGTCTCCGGGTCTGACAGGCACGATATCCGTCGTCCCGTGCTCTCGAGTGACAGCGGTAAGGCCCCTCGCCACTCACGCAGTTGCGCAGCGGTCCGAGGTGCGGCAGGAGCTGAACGACGGCACCCAGTCGCTCGTCTGCCCGTGGGTGTCCCTGTGGTTGTCGGTCTTTAAAGTGTTCGAAGCGGCTGGGAGTCGGTAGCACTAACCGTTGCAAGCCGGTCGCACGGTGGTCCGGGGCGTGGTAGACATCCCGTCCGCAATGGCGGAGAATCGGGCGATGCGCTCAATCATCGAGTGCACGATGGCGCGACGGGCGTCGCGGCGGAACGTGGAGCCGGGCGCAGGCATGCGAGTAGACGTGGCGTTGTGAAGGATGGTGCTTTTCAGGACGTCACAGGGACTGCATTCCTCTGGTTCGTGCTATACAACGCCATGAACTGATGGGAGAACGTGCTGACAGTCAATTCCCGGCATGATCGTGTTCGCCATCGCTTGTGGCCTATGAATGGTTGAAGATGTGATAGCATGCGAGTTGCCGCAGGAGCTTGTATGACACAATTCTGACGTCCCCGCCTCAGTGACAGCTTTGCACTGGAAGATCCATCAAGTAGTGCGCTCTCTGCCCCTGTATTCGCTCCCGTATCGCTGAAGACACACTTACTGTTTGCCAAATGTGGTTGAAGTGGAATGTTCATGCATGAAACTGCGCACTATCATTCAAAGCTTGACACGTCGTGACTGGCACAAGACAGAGCGTGCGTAAATACGTAGTAAGGTACATAAGGTAGTGAGCACGATGGCGGCCCACCAGGATCAATGAGGTATGTGAAGGGAAGAATGGAGTACACGATATATATATAGCTGCGGGTTGAGCGGCGTAGGGGACAAGATCTCTTGGTACGTGCACAGCAAGTCCCACCTGAATCACTCCTCCTACTTGTCGGGCGCAATCAAGTTACGACCGCATCTCTCTTGACACCAATACATCCAAGAACGTCTCGTTTCTGCACCGTTGGACGTCAGCAGTTGTTGGAAATGTGCAGAGGTCAGTGCAACGAACCTCACAAGTGCGTGGCTCCGACAATGTCCTCTGCTAATGCCTCCCGATTGGTTGCTCGCAGGCCAGTCAGGGCTGATTGCCCATTTGCGTCCGCGACTCAGAGGACGTTGGAGTCGGCGGGAGGGGATGGTAGATAAACGTTGCTTGCCATCGTCCCTGTTTCGCTCATCACGAGTCCCGTCGGCTGCGCCTGCGTGTCAATTGCAACATGAGGCGCACTGGGAGACCTACACAACAGAGAGGTAAGTGTTCGATTCTGCATACACATACTCGAGGAACTCACGATGGATGCGTATCATTGTCAGAATGATCCTCAACAGGAGGGCGAAGGTTGTTCTCCGACCAGTACGTGCAGTATACGTACGGGCGCAGGAGCCAGCACGCAAACTCCACCTCGTACGGGAGCGAAACAAAGCCCGGACGACGATGTGGCACAATGATATAGCAGTATGGGTGGCCTGGTCCGTCGTTGCAAAGCACAAACTCAATGCTGTCTGTGCTGATAGACTCGATAGCGAAAACAGTGCCGCGAATGTGCGTATCCGCTGCATAGCGAATGGTGCCATCTCTGTGGTCCAGGTAGCGGACTTCGAGCTGGAACGGGCGCCCCAGAGCGACAGGAACCGGCGGATAACCCGCGACGGCGAAACGAGGGCCATACCAAGAAATGCTAGGGCGAAGAATGGACACAGGAAGGCTGAAATAGAACGCGTAGGGGAAGTGATTGAATGGAGGCTGGGTCATGGTTGTGGTGGATGGAAAGTAAGTCGCAACACCCTCATCGAATGGCTTATATACTCAGTACCAAAAAAGGCAACATTGAAGCGCTCGTGAACCTTGTGCGTAACAATGTAGCATGTACCAGAGGCCGGGATCTGCAACATATAGTAGTAAAACTGATTCATACAAAAGCTCGGACATTTGCGCACTCCGACCAATCCGCAGCCTAACATAGCATGGTCTACTAATTGACTATCGGCTCCTTGCAGTGTCCGTGACTCGCAAGTGATCTCTCGACCGCCAGTAACCATGCAGCTCACCAACCCTCCTCACGCCTAGGACAGGCAAAACCCCAAAGCAGCAACATTACTCATAGGTCACCATCGGCTCTCCTCAGCAGCTGCCTTGCGCACAGTGAGATTGCGTGACTGTCACCATCCAAGTCAGAAATCACTCAGATCTGACAAACAATCATTTTATACCTTGTACCTCACCTCAGGGAATATCATTTCTCATCTGAGGGTGCGGAGTGCTTGGCCTGATGGTCTCAGCACTAGAGCGGTCATCCGAATCCGAATGCCGCTTGCGTAGCGTGCCTCCGCGGACCGTGTTGAAGACCGCGGTGAAGATCTCGGGTGAAATCTGTAGCAGCCATGCAGGCCGCCAGTATTGCGTGATCCGTGATCGCGTAGATATGCCGCAATCTATGTCCGCCCAGCCCTTTGGTACGCAGAGAACAATGAGGGCCCCATTGGTCTTGAGTTCGAAGAGGGCCCAGCCATGTTCGACGAGTGATAACGCCTGAACAGTGCCCCTTATAGACTCCGTGACCTGGGACGTTTCTGGCATAATGCAGATGTCCATATTGACACAGACTGGGTCGCATGGCTGCTCATGGACCAGCCATACCGCATGCCCGCTGCCATAGGCAACACGCACTGCGACTATAGGGAAGATGGCACATGCCGGACGGCGCCTGTAGCGGATGTGATGGGCAGGGAAGGTGATATCGTGGTGATGCGAAGCCATTTGCTGAGTAGGACAACTGGCAGAGAGCAAAGAGGCAGCCGCACGGTATGATAATGATGAAGAGTCTGAGTTCGGACATATGTGAGGTACAAAGTCTGCATATATATAGTGATGAACCTCGGCCCTTAGAGGCCAAGATATTCACGCATCCATGGATCTGTCGCGACATCACGGAGGCGTGGCAAACATACAAGTTCACGTGCAATTCTATAGAGATAACATGAGCAAATCACTTGCATATACAGAGCAAAATTGGACTTACTCAAGTACTGCAAGATCTAGTTGGTTATAATCAGTGAGGCGTACATCAGAAAGACGCCTTCCGTCCTGTGACCGTGAAATGGCAACAAACTCCACAGAAAGGGCAAGGGTCGCAGATGTAGAAAGTGCCTTTAACCCTTGATTGAATGGAATATCCGGATGATCGTTTGTCACCGAATAGATGTCAAAATGGCGAAATCGTTCAGATGACTGCCCGCAATTGATACGTGATCGAAGGCACTGGTCGAGCGCCAAGGATCGGGGAAGCGCATCAGATAGAATGGGACAATGCCGTGATGGAGTCCGGGAGCATGGAAGTCCCGATGGTATGGTTACACAGACGGAGTTCTGAATTCCGCCTATGGTCCAAGCATTGTCAAGGCAAAGGATATCGGAGCCATCTTTCCGGGTGACTGGTAGATATGTGAAATGAGATGGCCCTTGTAATGAGAATCTGTAGACGCGAACAAGCTGCAGGGATGTGCTTGGTGGGTGCACGTGCATCAAGTCTGTATGAAACTCACCCGTGTTGGAGGCATGAAGAGATGGTATAGATGTATATGTTCTCGATGATGAGGGGTTGCCTGTATATGTGACCTGGAGAGATGCGACTGAACATCATCAAGCTCTAAATACCCGCAGATGTCAGCGCTCGGCGGAGTTACAATACTACAATGTCGAGTTTGGTCTTTCAATATCACTAAATCTCCGACTTTTTAAGTCCAGAGGGTCTCGCAATTAGTTTCGTGACCAGACCTTCAGGAGCGGCAACTGAAGATCCCGGGTGTTGGGAGCATGGCAGCACCCGAAGTTTTCGATCTCCGCTACAACTTGAGCGCTCCTGAACGTCTGGCTGCGAGACTATCTCGCAATGTCACCCGAGGTTCTGGCGAATTCTGACAGAGCGTCCGCTGGAGTCTGCTGATATCCAAAATCAACAATGATGTGCAAATCCCTGATTGTAAGCTGTGCAAGTATGACTCATCAGCGCGCCTGCCTAAATGGGGTTCCAGCCATGTGGTTCATGCTGGCGTCTCTATAGGGGACGTTGCCTCTGCGCGTATCCGCTCAGTCAGTCTCTCCCCA
>WJSG01009289.1:0-19826 GCA_016618145.1 Sanghuangporus lonicericola | reverse complement strand
TGACCTGTGGGAAGCGCAGTTAGACTGCGAGGAAGGCGAGGGAAGGGGATCGGCCGAGCGTCTAAGGAAGCAGATGGTGGTACGAGGTCAAGATGCGATGACCATCGAGCGCATCGACGGTGGCCTTGTGACTGCAGAGCGCAGGTCCCGGACGAGTTGTCTCTCATGCGCGATCCAGAGGCGGGGATGTGGCGCGTGTGGCGGCAAAATGGTCATAGACGGGAAGCACTCCTCGATTCGCGAGTGAGAACGAGGCACGGGGTCCGAGCGAGGAGCGCGGCAGCCCGCCGGACCTGGATGCAGCTATTGTACGGCTCGGGACAGCGAGCGACGCCCGGACTACACTACGAATCGGNCGAGCGACGCCCGGACTACACTACGAATCGGCATCCCCCACAGCTCGCACTATATTCGAGTCGAGTCCTGCCTTCTCACCTCCGTTCGCACGTCGCGACATCGCATCAGAGATGCGCTCATGCTATACACCGAGAAAGCGGAGCAGCTACGGAACAGGCATGCAGGACATCCTACGGGATGAAGCAAGGCGCTCCGTCATGCTGCGCCGGTGTGCTCCTGGAAGCACTGATGTCGAAGGATGTCGACTCGGATGCGCGCCCGACGGCTAGCCTAGTTACTACGCATGCAGGCTCCGAGCTTGCGGACTACAACAGGCGGCGAGCCTGTTGTGTTTCGGAGCGGGAAGCATGCAGCGGCCGAGGAACGCGCCCATTCGGCGGAAGCAGTCGGGAGTGGATGGGCGGCGTCCAGCGCGGCACGCATGGGCGACAACCTCGTATGGGAAGCCAACAGAAAGCAGAAGCGCCTACTGTGAGTATGATGGATGGGATGGAATGCACTATACCGCGAAATGTGCGTATGCTCCAGGGCGACCAGTAAGCGCTATCCGTGGGCGCGAAGTGAGTACATACCTAGACAGCATGGAGCCTTTTGTTCCAACATTTCCGGAGCGAGTCGGAGCCATGGGGCGGAGGCTGGTGCCTGACACAGAGCCAAATGCACCCAGACGAGCAAGTAGACAGCAGTCATCCTCATATATCGGAGTTCCCTGCGGACGAGCTTCAGAATGATTGTCGCTGCCAGCCGCGGGGGCAAGGACGGACTTGACTATGGGCCTCGGACATGTGAGGCGCGTCCCGAGCCGACCGAGCGAGACAGCAAGAACTTGACATAGCACCAAGCAGCTGCAGCAAAGCCTTCGGTTGTGCAGAGCGTCTCGTTTCGCCTGTGCTTGCGAGCATAGTCGCCAAGGATGGTCGTCAAACGCCTGCCAGTGCGTGCGTTGACCAAGGTCGCCCGAGGGTCGTTGGCTTGGGGTTTAGTTCCTGTAACGTCATATCTTTGCAAGCGAGTATGGGTCCGCCGTGTAGCACAGGGCAGTACGCGGGTGCGAGGACGGCGGTCGTCGGTAGTGCCAATCATGATGCGCCCGCCCGCCGTCGGCATTGCAATACAATGCAAGGGTCGCTATTCTTTCACGAAGAGAGTCAGATCAACTCACATGAGGACGTAAGTGCTATATTAGTCGATCCAAGTTCACCATGTCGGCCCCTTTATGTCCTGACATGCATTGCGAAGGTTGTGCGGCCAATGGGTTTGATGGTTAGCAGCCGCGGTTAGATGCACCTCAGGGTCCGGAAGCCAGGTGGTTAAGAGCTAAAGTCGGATGGAAGGAGGCTGAATAAGAAACGTATCCAGCGAAGACACGGCATGCAGGAGACGATGTGCGCCGTTCAGAGCATCGTCGGACTTTGCCGGGATGGAGCGCCCAAGGTACTGTTCCGGCAGCCTCTCTTCCTCCTCCTCCTCCCGCCACGATCTCACTACTCCTCCTCATCCCGCCGTTGTCTCCTGCGCTTGTCGAGACTCCGTTTAGTGGCCGGATTGAGAATGCATCTCTGCCCGCATCCTCAAGCAACGACACGCGAAGTTCGGCCGACTGATGTTGGGCCCTGGCACCGATTATGCAGATCGAGGCTCCGAAACCCTTTGACGGCGACGTGCGCAGGAATTGCACGCTGTTTACACGGGAACTCAGGTATAGATCGTCATCCCTTCGCAATCGGCACCCACTTACACGTCGAGTCTCCCCGTTCAGCTCATCCGGACGACCATCGATGACCTGTGGCGTACGGAATCGTAAGGAGTTAGAAGTCCCGAGGCTCAGTCACCTCAATATTGGAGGTTAGTCCTCCTCGATCGTATTTCTGATCGCTGCTCATGTTCACCACAGTTGCGCCACATGGGCCTGGAGTCGGTGTGAACGTTCTCACATCGTCGATACACATCAGCATCGCGAGCACGCTGGGAAGTTCGCAGATGATCCTCTGAAAGGTACGCCCGCCGATTCACGCTCTCTTTCTATCTCCACTCAATGGTTCTGCCCGCCGTATAGCATGCGTCGGTTTCAGTGGCAAGTGTCGAAATTGGCCTGCCTGTTTGGAGCGCAAGGATTTACCTTCACCTCCTGCGTACGTCCCCGTGCACTGGCTGTGGCTGCGTCTGCAGGCTGACGGACTCTACACCGCAGTCAGTCCGAAGCTCGTCGAGCTTAGTATCGGCACTCTTTTGCGATCGCCACAGCGCCATTCAGATGCGTTCTACCCGTCCTTTCCAGGATTGAAGTGTAGCCGCCAAAGCACAGCCAAGAATCGAGGTGAGCTTAGTTTTTGAAACACGCTATCTTGAGATTCCCATCTGACTATGACTGTCAGGAGACTCGACGACTGCTGGCCATGGCGGTTAGTACTGGACGCACACTCTCACGAAGCAATTCGTTCGATCATTTTGTGAGTATCGCGTACCACGGTTCCAACCTGTCGCTACAGCGGCTGATACATTCTCAGCGTCGGCCTCGGGCCAAATCGCCCTTGAGCACCGCAACCTAAACGAAGTCCTCGAGCGTGAGAGTGGCCGAGGGATTGTTGCACATTCTGTTGCATCGTCGTGCGTAATCTGCCATCACTAGTGACGAGCGAATCTTCAACATAATCTCACAGATCCGTCCGGTGCCGCGCTGTGGATGATTGAAGAGAAGCGCATGAAGCTCTTGTTGACTTCTTGCCGATATTCGCTATCGTGCGAGACTTCATCGCGCTGGCGAGACTTGGTCGAGTTTCGCAGGACCGTGGTGAGTACTATCGACTAGCATATACATGGTTTTGGCTGAATATCCATCAGAAAGGATGTGCTTGGAGCAAAATAGCGATGTCGTACCTGATCAGCCGGATCTGCTGGGTCCACGCCCTTTCCAGACGTCTCTCGGTAAACCTGCGTGCTGTCTACGGCCGGACGAAGGAAGGGCTTCAAAGAAGAGAGGCTTTAGAGCTCAAACCGTTCTCAAGCACCAGTCCTCCAGACGAATCTCGTCAAACGGACCGCATCGGTCTTCGATCGCAGCGCCAGCCGCTGACGAGCAGGCGAAGCGCGGTGTATGTGTCGTTCGCCGTGGTCTGACGTCAACGCTTGGTGAGCACGTTCTCGCAATCTTAGCTCTTAACGGGCGTTCATTCATCTCCAGCTCGGCTCTCATCCCCTCGCCAGTCAAGCAACACGGTCTTCGTCGTCCTGAGACGTCCATTCCATTCCCTCCCGCGACCCGAGTGTCCAGACGACCGAGCAGCAGGCCGGCACGCCGTCGAGAGCCTCCCGTCCGGCTCGCAATACCTGCAAAGCGAAGGCGTGCCCTAGCATCGCGCAGACTGCGATTCCCCGCAGACCCGTGCAGGCACAACAGAAGACATAGTCGTTTCAGGCAGCGGAGTAGTGCGCAAGCACCTCTTCAAGAGCAGAAGTTACGAGAGTAGAGGCTAGCGCGCAGCCGGAGCGACGTGGATTGCGAGATGGGAGCGACAATGAGAGCATGTTCCTGACTCTCGCCATTGCTGGGCTGCAGCGGAGGCATCTCCGGCCGAAGCACTCCCGGAGGCATCACACACGGGACCGCTCGACCGCCGACAGACAGCCTGGCGATGAACCGGGCCAGATATGTCCGATCGCGGAGGAGGAAGGGTGGAAGCTCGCGCGGCAGTACGGACTGAGATTACTGCAGCATCTCACAAACTCGGGGCTACATGTAAGCATCGTGCTTGCATTCTATCGTGTTCTGTACTGATATAGACAATCGGATCGTAGGGCAGGTACGCCGAGAGAAAGTCCAGCAGAGAAGACGCCGATCAAGGACGAGGAGCATAACGACTCCCACAGCTCCGAAACCCTTTGCAAGGTCACACGCAGCACAGTCACCTCTGCCCTCCTCTTACGGATGCCATTCCATCTCTCGATATCACGCAATGATGACCCCAAGCAGCGGTATGACTTGGCCCGCTATCGTTACTTACCTCTCCCGACGCTCAGCCTCACACGCCCTCCGAACGCTGTGTTTGTATTGGACGAAGAAGCCGCTCGGTAGGGACATCGCAGCTCCTTGACACTTCGCAATGGAGATGTTGCCGCATACCACGCAGGACGTCCAAGATCGGAAGTGTACAGTGCACTCGCCCTCACTGTTAACGCCCCAAGTCCAGGCTCCCCTCTCTGTGGCTCCGCTCTGTGCCCATCCGACCAGTGTCGCCGTCGTCCAGGACGCTCGACTCCTGCTAAGAATTCACTACAATCTCTTCATTGCTCGACACCGGCGCACGACGGTTCCACGCTGACCTCTTCGCCCTTATGACCCTACGTGGGCCAACATTGGTGCCCGGCCTTCGCTAGCTGCCAGCGGGCTGTGCGGCTCGCTTCACGCAGATTTCTCTGCCCGTCCTCCAGTGTTTGCTCACCTCCAGGCCCCCCGGCACTCGACGTCTGCGCAACTCGACTCATTCCGCGCTTCCCCTTCCCGCGACGCTCTGCTCGTCTCGCAACCTACCCCAAGGCGCTGGGCATGTCTCGTCGGCGTTGGAGATGTCTCGTCGGCGTTGGGGTGTCTCGTCGGCGTTGGGGATGTCTCGTCGGCGTTGGGTATGTCTCGTCGGCGTTGGGCATGTCCCGTCAAATGCTCGGGAGGTCAATACGTTGTATCGGGCGTTTCCGCGTACGTTACTCGAGTGCGGGGACCCGTCCCGCTCTCTCGAGCCCACGACCTCTTGGCCCGCCCGTACGCTTAGGATCCGGCGATCTTCCGTCGATGGCACCCGCCGCCCTCTCCCTTGCTATGCGAGCTCTGGGCGCCATCGTGCATGGAAGAAATCCCGGCCGGAGCCGTCTCGTATCATAGCGTCATGAAGGTCGCGTCCATAAAAATTTCGCGCGGCCCGCGGGAGCCCAGCACAATCACGACGTGCGTGGCCTTCAAGATGACGAACATTATCTGTCTGCTCGTTACGAAGGCATGGCGGACTCGGCATTCATGGCCCTGTCCGACCTTGGCACGTCGGTACGACACCGAGAAGGCTGCCGCTGGTCGCGGGGTTCTGAGAGACACGTTCTGGAGCACAAGCCATGCCGCCACCGAGTCCCCATATTCCCTCGTCGCGCGCATGCTGCGTTATACTTCCGAGAGCTGCTTCCACGCTTCCGGAGGCGATGATGGCCGCTTGGTGCCGTAGGAACGCACCGACGCGTGACGCTGCAGAGTCGGCCAAGGTCGATATCAAAGTAAAACATCGGTGCGGCGTCGGACTCCCGGTCGGAGGCATGGTTGACGGGCATCACTCACTTGTTGGGCTGCAGCTTAAGGTTGGGTCTGCTGCAACGGCCGTCTTACGTCCGAGTGCGTGTATGTAGACAACTTGAATATATTTCTTTACTTGAAGCTACAGGTACATCCGTGTTACATACACATTTGCCAGAGCATGTCATCGTTCACAGGGGAGTGGGCTGTCTGTCTCGAAAGTCTCGTGAGCTGCAGGCCTCCGACGAACAGGCTGCATGTGCAAACCCGGTCGATATTACCTGCTGCGGCGTCCCGACGATGGGCACACGCTTGAGAATTTAGCGGGTGAGCCAGTGACGTGCGAAGTCCGGAGCTTTAGGTGCGGCGAGCTGACGAGGGGAGCTGCCTATACTCTGAGTCCTCCGGGATGGGAAGCGGTAGTACCAGG
This sequence comes from Sanghuangporus lonicericola, assembly GCA_016618145.1. NCBI lineage: Eukaryota > Fungi > Basidiomycota > Agaricomycetes > Hymenochaetales > Hymenochaetaceae > Sanghuangporus > Sanghuangporus lonicericola. The sequence continues at coordinate 13,767 of WJSG01009289.1, read as the reverse complement.
ACTACGTCCGCGAAGTTCAAAAGTATCAGTCGCCAGAGAGAGCACAAATCACGAGTCTCAGAAAGTCGTAGGACTGTTGCAGGTCGCCTTCGGAGGCAATGGCGAGAGAGAGAGAGACCAGGCGTCCCCGAGCGGGTGCTCTTCGAAGCGCCCAACATGTTCAGCTTTATGAACTGCGAGATGTCGAGTGACGGTCGAGGTAGTATGACAGAGATCGCTTGAGTGCACTGGCGTAGGTTTCGAAGAAGTGTGTGCGGAGAGCATCGGAGGAGATGGCGGGCAGAGGGGGGAAACGCCATATGTTGGAGACGACGTTCGCCTAGAAGGCTGACGAGTGTTTCGTGACGGCGTACCAAGCGCAGCAAACGAGTCCAAGATCCGCCGTCCGCCAGGGAGCATCCGATGATACTCGCGAGCGAGAGTACCTTGATGAGGAGCTCCGTCGGGAGGTCGCTGGTGTTGAGGACGCCTCTTCCACTGGCAGACGAGGCCGTCTGAGGTTCGGCAGCCATGCCGGAGAGTGCGGGAAGCTGAAGACGTGTATTGGGAATGTGTGCTGAGCTCGCCAACCACGATGGTGGTATTCGCAGTTGGTGGTGGTGGTGGTAGACATGGTGAAGTGCAAGCGCCCCGCTGTGGCGGCGGTCGACTTGACTGCACCTGCACTTTGCTGAGGCTGCTCCTCCGCTTCCACGACCCACTTGACTGGTATACCTAGCTGCCTCGCTCTCGATGCTTTCGCCACCGTTTGATATTCCTCTGCGTCATACTGGAACTTATACGTTAGTTTCGCCACCGTTCAGATGGAGGAGCGCGACCCTCTCGCACTCAACTCGACTGTAGACGGTTTAGCGTGAGCCGGACAGTCTCTTAACGTATCATGCGGTACGTTCTCAGCCACCGCTCATCTTATAGAGTTCTGTGAACGTGGTGAAGCAAAGGGAGCGCGATCCACTTGGCGGCTCGCTTCCCGTCTCACAATTATATTGATAGGCAGCGTCCTTCTTCTCGTAGGTACATCTCCGGCCCTCTGCGGGAGGCTCTATGCTGACGACGATCATATAATTGGAGGAGTCCTTGAAGCTTCACGGACGGCTCTTACTCGTCCCTCTTGTCCTCGGTTCTATCTACCCAGGCACATTCAGCCATGCGTCGAAGGTCACCGGATGAGCAAAGCGAAGGCGGACGACGTCGATCTTGCGACGTAGAGGCTACTTCTTGTACGCGGACTGGCTTAGGATCGGAAGGTATGTCTCAGTGCGCCGTCTCCTCTAGACGCTGTCCCCAACATCGTCAATTGTATGTTGTGTCACAAGTATGTTGTGTCACAACACTTCGACCCTCCGGACTTCTCTTGGCCGCGCCATGCATATGCATTGTGCGCTCGAGCCCTCGCAGGATAATCTCTCAGCTTATATCCGTATGTCCGCTCGCCCAAATCACGGCTCCGACCACACCATGTCCGCTAGGATGCTCTCGGTCAAGATCTACAAGGATACGATCCGCCGGTGCGCTCGATAACGCACCGTGCCTCATAGGGCAGAGCGCAGGGCAGAGCTCAGCGTCCTGCACGATCACATGGCCTCCACCTCAACGCGAAGGCACATTGTTTTCTTCAATTTGGAGAAACGTTCCGCGAACAATCCATATCATCTCTCCACCTTCCCTCTGGTCAAGTGATTCCCCACCCGTTCACTACCTCTGAAAGACCGCGTATATCATTACCTCCTGCTACCCGGCGTAGTCGGCCTCTCTGCATTACGCCAACACAACGGCTTGGGAGGAAGCCTGTACTTTCAGACCATTCGTGCGCCTCGAGACACGTTCCACCCTCTGCGACGTGCCAGCCGTAGCCTCCGTCACATCTAAGAGCAGCTTTGCTCAAGTGAAGGAGGTCGGTTGCGACGTGGATACACGCGAACCCGAGGTCGGCGTGGTAGTTGCCCGCCACCCGGGTACTCATGCGTGACCAGAGAACGCGTCCAGCTGGAAGGTGATGGCACTGCGCTGATGGGCATTTTACCCTCTAACAGAGCAGTTCATTGTCATGCTGAAACAACCTTGCGGAGCTATGTAGCTGAGCACACTCGGCATAGTCTCTTGAGTGAAGACTCTCGCAGCCGCTGCCGGTTCGGCGGCTCTGTAGCGCATTTGTCCCCGCACCCAGGCCTGCGGTCCCACGCGCGTCGGCACAACAAAATGGTCGTCCCCCTGCATATAAGAAGTCGCGTACTGAGTACGAGTGATTGGTGAACGATCTTGAGCTCCGTCCTGCGCGTGTTGATTACCAAGCCTCAACAGATGCATGGCTATATATCATGTAACAGTACAGTACTACCGGCCGAGGGAACAAGGATCATCTCGATGTAATAGATCATGGCATAAGGCATAGCTGCCGACCAGGCGGCGAGGTGGTGCTCCGTGCCCATTGAGATCTGCAGCTCAACCTTTCGAGAAAATGTCCCACAGCTCCGCCAACCGAGCATCGATGCGATCCAGCGCTGTACACCACACGATCTGCGTGCCCACATCTGCTGAACGTGGATATGCCAATCGTGCAGAGACCCATGTGCGCTCAATGGCAGAGATGAGCTCTTCTGACACCAGTGCACGACCACCGGCCATCGAGCACAAAGCGATGAGCGGGTCAATCAAGTTCTGAACCAGGTAGTCAGACGCTATATGGGGAAATGCCAAAATGGCAGCAGGATCTCCCGGAACCGCAAGGCACCCTTGTGCAGTCCATCCCACTCCAAGTCCCGCAACCACTGATGCAGGCGGGCCAGTTGCTGCTGACCCCATGCGAGCATCGCGCTGGTCTCAGAGGGGGAGAGACGAGACTGGCTGGAGATCGTGGCGCGCACGTAGTGCAAGAGGATGAAGATCGCCTGGGTGGTGTCTCTGAATGAAGGGAAGCCCAGTGACGGATCCCAGGCGGCCATTTCCACCTCGTAGACCGCTTTAGCTTGCCATCAAATGTACATCAGTTCGAGAATGCCTCCGTATCCGAACGTCACGCACCATGAGCCAGGGTATCGTATGTATGGCGACCTCCTTGCTCGTCATACATGCACTCCAGCGTCCTATATGCCTTGCCATACAGGTTGCGATTTTCCCGGTCCTCCAGCGCGAGTTGGCAGAGCGTCTTACAGGCAAGTTCGGCCAGTTTCTCGGTGTGCTCCTCGCCGATAAAGTAATGCCGGAAGACGACCCTTACATTCGACGTCCAGCCCGGGACCCTCGGGGACCTTGCGAGGATATGTCGGAGGCCGTACACTGAGCACAAGGGTAGGGTGATTCCATCTTGGTAGTACAATCGCTCCGGCATATGCCAATGTCCCCATTCAGCCTCCATGAAGTCGTGTATGTCTGAGAAGCACAGAGTGATTTGGTCTGGATGCAAGTCAGAGAAGATTACGGGCATAGAAGACAGGAATTTCTTGTCGGTCGTGGTGGAGTACGCCGTCGTAATGATACGACGATTGAGATCGCCGTGCTGCCAGTAAATCTCGTTCTGGTCCCTACCGCGCCAGGTCGGCATATTGTCATACTCTTCGTAGCCAAATCGGCCCAATCGGTCAAATTGGGCTGGGGCAAGCTTGAGCCATGCTGCCCCCTGGGTGCACCGCCTATAGATCACCCTGCTCAGGTGACGGATTGCCCGCAAAACCGTGTTGCGCGTGTATCTGAGCAACGTGTAGATGGCGAAGGATGCAGGGGACCGGTAAGCGCAGTCGCTCTTGAAGACCGGTAGGAGGGTGAAGCAGATGACGAAGGTGAAGACGAGAGCGACTAGGAACGACGCGATGGCAGCCACGGTGGTGTGCAATGTCCACAGGAGAACCAGTAACCCCGCGAGGAAGAAGACGGAAGCGAGCTGTAGCAGGATAGGAAGCACGACGACCACCGTCCCGACGTGCCACTTCAGCAGCCCATCGTAACGATACTGCCGGAGCCGCGCACTCTCACGGGAAGTTCCACCAACCAGCGCTTCGTAGATCCACTGCTTGACGAACAGGGCGAGTAAGGCCGAGGCGAAGCTGAACACCAGACTGGAGAACCACAACGAGTTCAACCAGACGGCGGATGCGGGGGCCTGGAACGGGACCGAGGTAACGTTGCCACTCCCAGCAGTGGTATTGGTGGCGTTCAAGAAGGGAGGAGTGAACGTGTAACCGTTGAGTTGCGCGGAGATCTGTTGCAGTACCGCGAGAGTGGGATCCGGTTGGAGGAGATGGTAGGACTCCACGTTGAACGCGGTCAGCACAGCTGAAGAGACACCGGCCTGAGGAGTGATTAGCGGATTCGTTCGATGCCTTCGTGTCATTTCACTTACATATACGAGCAATGTATCCATTTCCTCCTTCCACCGGCCCAGAAGCTGGTCGTAGGACGTCTTCACAGCCTCTGCAGCCTCCGACCACACCCCCTCCTTCTGCTCGGTAGTAAACTCCTTCGAAAGTTCATCCACAAGGGCCTGTGGATATGGGTCAGTGCGAATTAGTCTACAAAAGAGAGATGATAGAGTGGACATCGGACGAGTAGCGTGATAGCTGTCAGATCTCGGGGCGCGGAGGGCCCCCTCCATTTGCCCACCGCCTCTCGTGATCGCAGTCCCGTACAAAGATAGTGGTGACGGTGATTGCGAGAGCGATTGGCCTCCGTACCACTCCTCCAAGACGTTTCCTAGGCACACGTAGTCCAACAGGACGTGATACTGCCCAAGGATGTAGGAGAGGCGGAATGGGATTCGGAGGCCGTGCGTGCTTGGTTGACAGTTCCGCGGGGAATGAAGACGACAACAATATGCAACTGAGATTCGTACTCACCTCGGAAGTGGGAAAGCTCCACTTTGTGATGTCGCGCTCGGGCTCCGTATTGGTCTTCTCATCCTGGCAAACGCCATACGTCGTCAGAGAGGTCCAGCTCGCTGGGAAAATGACACGGGGGACACTCACAACTTGAGTAATGCCGGCTTTCTCGTTGCCATCTTGGCCGACCTCTTGATTGAGACTCTTGGAACTAGCATGAGTTCCAGAAGAACTCATGATGTAGACGTCGGTCTTGGTAGGTCGACAGTTGCGTGAGGTTGCAGTTGGCCGACTCGAGGCTGTCCGTCCTCGGCTGCACGACTCCTCTGGTAGGCTCCTTCCCAGCATGTTGACAATGAGTCGGTAGATTCAAACTCAGTGACCTTATGGACTCAACACGAAGTCAGTAGACGTTAGAACTCAGATATACCCGAGTGCACGTTGTCAAACGGTGGCACACACGCACGATGCGCTCAAGCCTTGAGCGCATCGCGAGCGAGACGCTTGACGGAGTTCGCACATCCCACGGACCCCAAAGGCTCCATCTCGATGGTTGTAACTCCTGCCCTGCGATAAGCTGCGTCACGCCTGCGTACCCTTGTGCTTACCCTTCCCCTTCCAAGTTGAGACCTCTTCAAGAGCCAGATCCTCAGTATGGATGTGAGGTGTGATGACAAGAGAGATAGAGCAGGACAGTGTATTCAGGCACGAAGCAGCGCTACAGTGGACATAGTATATGAGGTCTTGGTCAGGGATCGTCCCGACGCTCGCCAGACTCTGGCGCGGACATCGCGCTCCTTCGCCGCCCATATCCGATGTCTTTTATACTAGCCAGCGGCGTAGGGACTGGATCACATGGACTTGATTTCGTCGACGCCACAAGGAGGACGAGAGGAACGCAAAGGAGCTGGTCCAGTATCGTCTCAACGTCGTCGACACCCGCATCTCCCGTGAGGAGCTGACATCGGTGGACGTCCGTAAGAGACCGTGTGCATGTGCAATGTAATGGCCAAGGCATAGAATCGGTAATGGGCAACGACGACGTGAGCTTCTACTTGCATCCAGGTCGAAAGCGATGTTCCTCAACTTGCGATGGCGACGGCGACGAGAAGTGCACATAGCAGGATGTGGAGCCTGTCTCAAGGCGCCCGTCCGCCTGCGTCGGTGCCGACGAACCTGCGCGAGGTCCGTGAGGTCTGCGATTGACGCGAGTCCGCGAAAAACACAGAGCCTCACATAGAGCGCGTACAGGCCCCGCGTATGCAGGGTGCAGCACGCCTGGTGGACCGGTCCAGGTGGGAGGGGATGATGCACGCCGTCTCTCGGAGGTAGTAAGATCAGGGCGGGGATCCACTTGACCAGAGGAAGGCGAACTTGGGCTGAAACGTTGTCGAAGAACGAAGGGAAGTGGGACGTACACCATAAATAGTCTCCGCATTCGGGAGGAGGCCATGTGAGCGTGCTTGCGGGACTGAGCTCTGCCCTGTGTGGCACAGTGCAGATCGAGCGCACCGACGCCTCCCTCCTTGTTCCATAGTAGGCCCGTGGACTGTGAACCTTGATGCGCAGCATCCTACCAACTGGTAGACACAGATGCGGTCGGAGTCGACGTCCGGGCGAGCAGACTGAAGCTGTGAGACCAGAGAGAGGATCGGCCGCAGGATTCATGCTGTTGCCAACAGAAGTTCGAAAGGTCGAAGTGTGGCGACAGTTCTATGGATAGTCGACGGTGATAGGGTTCGTGTTATTTGTGCGTACGAAGGACACGGCGTACTGAAACATACCTTCCGAACCTATCCCATTCCGCATGAAACAGAAAGAGGCAGCCTCCACGTCGCACGACGGACGTCTTCGTTGTGCGCATCCGGCGAGAGTCGCGATAACTTTGGACGCGTGACTGAATGAAGCTGGCTTGGTAGATAGGTTCGTCGATGACTGCAGCATGGACGAGCAAGAACCAATCGTGAAGCTTATAGCATGTAGGCAGAGGCAGAAGCAAGATGCGCCAGCGCGTACATGCACGACTTACAGAATACTTACTTGAAGCATTTGATAGATAATCGGCTTATGTAAGGTAAGTATTTGGTACTTACTTACTGAAAGAGCCGGGGGCGCACGACGTCGCCATACATTAGGGTCGACTCACAGTCCGTGTACGATGCAGAAAGCGGTGAAGAAATATATTCATCCTGTCTATCAAATACATGCATCCTGCCCGCGCGACCTATTTACTTGCTGGCTGCGGTATAGGTGAGCGTCCAGACGTCCATGTCTCCTGATTCTCGCGTCCTGACCCTCGTTCTTCGTGGCAGCGAACTTGTGTCTGCTATCCTCGGTAGGCTGCCCGCGTCCGGTACTCACAACACTGGGATGTCTGTCCTTGTACTGGCGAGCACGGCAGGCGGATGTTCAGCTCGCGGTGCGAAGGCGGCGAGCCAGGACTCTCTGTCTAGATCATAGTCTCAGCGCGTCGCACGTGTCCGCGTTGCCCGTACGGGTGCTATCCATCCACTCGAAGGTCAGCCATTATACCACTGAAGAAAGACGTCAGCGAAGGGCGCATGCGCGCCGCATGTAAGACGCTCAACTGATGCTCTCGGAGCAGAGCCAAACGCATCCGTGACGTGGGGAGGTGACTCGACCATCGTTTCCGCTGCACGGCAGCCCTCATCCAATCTCGTCCACGAGGTCGCAGCGACTTCGTGGATGCACGAGCTTGCGATTGTTGCTTTGAGGTCTCACAGCGCAGTGGTGGGCGGAGTGGCTGGGACCTGGCTGAAACCCTATGTCTACGGCCGCCGCAAGGTCGAGTCCTGGATCCAACAGCGACCGACGCGTATGCACCCCCTCCAGGACTGTCCGCCACCCAGGTGGCGGCACAGACAGGAGACCCACAAGGTGACGATCGACGCAACTCCTGCGACGTCGGGAGAATGACGCACGGCAGAACGGCGGCACGGGGACGGCCTGCTGTGGCGAAGGTATCCTTCGGGCACGACAGTAGTGGGGAGGCTGACCGAACATCGATGTGGCGCGCCAGAGCCGCCGGGCCTAGGTGTTGGCAGCTTGCGAGGAGAGCTGGACTTTCGTATGACCCATGCAGTCGACGGCTACGCGTCGAATTCCGCGATCGTATACCTGACGAAGTATTGCAAATTTGTGTTGGAGCAGCGTGCATAGAAGCTGACATTTTATTAGCTGTGTGTCCATGCATCGCGAGCGAGAGGCAAGGGCCGCGGCTGGGGTGTCTCACCTGTTGTGTATACCCTCCCGAGGTCCGAGATCATGGCGTCTCAGAGCAAAATGCACGTAGCCGGGTTCACATATACCGCCCCAGGTCGTGTCTTTCCCAATGGGTGTGGATAAGTGGAGCGACGAGCTGAGAATCGCCGGCTTCTCCCAGTCGCCGCAGGAATTTGGCTAGCGACGCCGAAGAGAGGAATGGAACGGCGCATGGTTTTATAGAGATGGTTTATGTGCGTCAACTCAATGCACGATGTGCTTGAAGAGTACTGAGAGTACGTACGTATGCATTGGAAAAGCGACATGCACGTCTGGGATGGTCGCAGCCGATGTGGAGCACAAGTCTCCCAACGGGATCGCTATAGACATCCTGCTGTCCTACGGAAGCCTCGGGCGAGTGTAGAAAGGCAAATACTGGCGACCTCCCAACCAAGACGAGGTGTTGAGTGCGCGAGCAAAGGTTTTGGCTCTACACGAAAGGCACTATGGACCAGGGCACGTCCCGCCGCGCCCGAAAGGCGGAACTTCGGCGGGTTGAGGCAGCGTGCGAGAGGATAAGGAGTCGCGATGTATCGTAACTGTCGTGGTCGGGTCTCCCTCGTCAGTATGAATACTCTCGCGGAGTGCTGGAGATGTACCCACAGGAGGGTAGGACGAGCGGGGAGCCTGCTGCGAGATGGAAAGGGAGCACTCGGACGCGTACCGACGGCGGACACGGAGCGTGTCTCGGCTTTGATGGGACCCAGTAGCCCAGGAGAAGTGGGTACTCGGGCACATTATGAGCTAGTGTCGATTAGAGCTGAGGACAGTCGTCGAGGGCGTCGAGAGGGCACTGGCCGAACATTCATGTCGCCGGTCGGGAGGGTCGCAAGCTGAGCGCTGTCGAGAGCTTCTCCTACTGAGCGGTGGCAGACCTAGCTACCAGTGTGGATGAACAGCGAGAGGGTTGCAAAAGGCGTCGAGAGCAAGCAGCTGCAGGCCGAGTTGATCGAAGTTCTGAGACACGATGTCGACGTCGACCCCGCCGCCACAGCTGGGCGCTTGCACTTGTTCATTCCTACCACCAGCTATTAGTATTCGTATACTGGCCACTGTCGTGCTCGGCGAGCTCAGGACACCACACGCTATACGTCTTATGCTTTCAATCTGACTCTCCGCCTCATGGATGGCTGCTGAACTACAAACAGCGTCTTCGGGCTCGCGACATATGTGAACGCCGCGTTCCGAATCTGCGTCCAAGATGCGACCAACGGTCACCGGGTTCCGGATGGATGAACTCGCGTACGTTGCCCTCCTTCTCGAGATGCAATGCATGATGACCTTGCCGTCCTTCCACTGCCAGTACCCGACCACGTCCATCTCGATCTCCTTCGCGCCCTCGAGGTACTTCGCGATCACGACCGGCTGGTCGCGCGACCTGCGAGACCGCTGTCGCGTACGAGAGGTAGTTGTTCAAAATGTCCTGCTTTTATACGCCGTTGATCGTGGGGATAGACAGGACATAAGTACTTACGACAGACGCACGAGCACCGGGTAGCTGACCTTCTTGCACTTCTCCAAGGTGGCTGATGCACGCCGATCTCGACGTTTCGTCGAGCAAACGCGAGAAGTTTACACCAGTTCTCACTTGTGTCTTTATATGCGGAGCATCTCAACGGAGCTCGTCATCAACTTACTCTCGCGAGTTCTGTGAGTACGTCTGTTCCGTGATAATTGTATAGATGAGACACAGCTAACTGCGGGCACAGAGTGGTATCTCGCCGAGCGCATGGCCCTTGGCAACCATGCTCGAGAAATTTCCAGCTCACTTCGGTCTTCTGACGCTGATCCGTCAATACTGTGTTGGAACATGATCGTTACTGGTTCCGAGGGCACCACTGTACTCACCTATGCCCGTCGTGATGGCACTTACCGACTGACAGCTCCAGTGAATACAGCATGGGTGCTGATAGCGTCGCTGCGCTGCGATTTTATATCATCCAAGTGAGTGGCCAGTATTCCTGCAAGCATGTCAGAGCTCAGCTATCGCATCTGAACCCGAACATAGAGCGAGAACTGCGAGCAGAGGCGCGGGAATATCGCGGGGAGATGAACGCCTGCTGGAGAGGAACTGGACCGCCCCGACCCGGAAGAGGCTAGCGGTGCCCGTGCCCATCGAGCCGAAGGTGTTCTCTGCGGGGGAGCGGTTTGTTCCCGAAGGAGAGCACGATATGACCTCAAGGGCTAGTCGACAGTCACCAGCCCGCACACCTTGTCGTCCATCCCTCCCGTGAATCAGTACGTCCAAGTCGCTTTAGAGTCCTGCCTGTAGCTGCCTGCTCACATATTCGTCACTCCCCCCCTTCGCAGTCACGGGTCGGCAGTGCTGCAACAGCTTCGTACACTCTCCGCTTGTTTCCTTCCGCGCAGATCCGCGGTGCAAGGTAGCGAACCGGGCGAGGTCGCTCTTGGTTGTGTGACGCCAGCTGGATGACGTTGGATCGACGTCTGCTGGGGACTTGATTATCAAGGATCATTACTGACCAGAGCTTGGAACTGCGCGCAGATCTGTTATAAATATGCTCCCCAGTAAACAATGTGGGTTCGGCAAGGGTGCCTCGAGTTCGTCCAAGTAGTGGTAGGAACGGTATGACCCGTCGAGCGATTGATCTGTAGTCGACATTCCGTCGTGTCCTCTCGCGTCCCAAGGGGGAGTACCATAGCTGAGGCAGGTACTAGTACATGGCAAAATATATCCTGGTTGCCTACACACACGATCGGATGCTACTTGACGACTGCTCTATGTCTGCTCGAGGGAAATGAGGGAAAGCGTATGATATGAATGCACAACGTCTTGAACAAGGACCAAACTCAACAAGCGTGCTGTTCTGGAGGTAATAGCTGATGAACTACTCGACGTAGTTCCACTAGACGGGTATCGATCTTGGACAACCCTGAGGCCCACACAAACCCTATATTCACCTCCACCGCGTCCGGATATGCGAGACGTGCGACGGACCATGTGTGCTCGATAGCCGCGACGAGCTCTCCGGATACCAGCGCAAGACCGCCTGGCATCGAGCACAACATGATGAGTGGGTTTATGATCATCTTGATGAGATAGTGTGATGCAATATGGGGGAACACGATGGACTGCGCAGCATCTCCAGCCCTTACGACACAGCCCTTGTGCAGGCCGGTCCACTCGAGACCACGCAACCACTCACGCAGACGGGTGAGTTCTTGCTGACCCCAGGCAAGTATTGCATCAGTCTGCGAGGCGGTGAGCTGAGATCGGCCGGATAGCATGGCACGAATGATGTGCAAAAGCACGTAGACCACCTGGGTCGTATCTCTGTACCGTGGAAACCCCTCAGACGGATCCCACGCGGCCATTTCCACCTCGTAAAAGACTTTCGCTGGTGATCCAGATGCGTGTCAGCAGCTTTACCCACTAATAAATCTCATGGATGCGCACCGTGAGCTAGGGTATCATACGTGTGACGATTTCCTTGCTTGTCGTACAACAACTTGACAGTCTTGTATGCAAGGCCGGACGCAAGGCGGGATGCTCGGTCCTGTACAGCGTAGTGACAGAGGGTCTTGCAGGCGAGCTCCGCCAACTTCTCGTTTGACTCCTTGCCGATGAAGTAATGACGGAAGATGGTATTTGTCTCTTTGAGCCACCACTCGGAACCTCTGTCGGACCTTGCGAGCATATGCCGGATGCCATACGTCGCGCACAAGGGCAACGTGATTCCGTCTTCCATCAGTAGGCGATCCGGAAGATGCCAGTGTCCCCATTCCGCCTCCATGAAGTCCAGTATGTCTCCGAAGCATTGAGGCACTTGCACGGAGGGCAAGTCGGAGAAGATTACCGGCATAGAGGAGAGAAATTTCTTATCCGCAGTGGTGGAATACGCGGTCGTGACGATGGCACGAGTCAGATCGCCATGATACCGGTAGATCTCATTCTGGTCCCGGCCACGCCATGTCGGCATGTTGTCGTAGGCGTCGTATGCAAATTCACCCACTCGCTCAAACTGGGCACGGTAGACATGGATCAACGCCTCCGGGTCCAACTGCATCGACCACCCATAGATGACCTTACAGATGCCACGAATCCCCCGCATGACCTCGTTGCGGGCCACTCTGAGCACTGCGTAGATGGCGGAAGATGCAGGAGACCGGTAGGAGCAGTCGCTCTTGAAGACCGGCAGGAGGGTGAAGCCGATGACGAAGGTGAAGACGAGACCCACCAAGACCGACGCGATGGCAGCGACGATGGTGTGCAGTGTCCAAAGGAGAACCAGTAACCCCGCGAGGAAGAGGATCGAAGCGAGCTGTAGGAGGATAGGAAGGACGACGACTACCGTCCCGACGCGCCACTTCAGCAGCCCGTTGAAACGATACTGCCGCAGCCGTGCGCTCTCGGGGGACGTTCCTGGAACCATCCCTTCGTATAACCATTGCTTGACGAAGAGGGCTAGCAACGCTGCCGCGAAGCTAAACACCAAGCTGGAGAACCACAACGAGTTCAGCCAGACGGCGGATGCGGGGGCCTGGAACGGCGCTCGAGTGGGATAGCCAGGTCTAGTGGTATTGGTGGCGTTCAAGAAGGGAGGGTTGAACGTGTAGCCATCCAGTTGCGCGGAGATCCGTTGTAGTACCGCAAGAGTGGGGTCCGTAGGGTCCGGTTGCAGCAGATGGTACGACTCCACATTGAACGCGGTCAACACAGCTGAAGATACACCGGCCTGCGGAGTGATAAGTGGGGTCGCTCGATGCCTAGGTGTGCGTCAACTCACGTAGACAAGCAGCGTATCCATCTCCTCCTTCCACCGGCCCAGAAGCTGGTCGTAAGAGTTCTTCACTGTTTCTGCGCATTCAGTCCACACCTTCTCCTTCTGATCGTCGGTGAACTCCTTCGAGAGCTCCTCTCGGATAGCCTGGATATGGAGCTCAGCTCTATGTAGCAGACGATAGAGTGCGACTCCGACGAGCGCGTGCCATGAGGCGACGAATATGTCTTCCGGTTGCCTCTCGGGACCGAAGTCCAGTACAGACAGCCTCCACGACATTGAGTAGGCACACGCAGCCCGGGAGAACCTGCTACTGCGCGAGGATGCAGGTGCGGCGCTATGGGACTCGAGGACGTGCTCTCGTCCCGAACACTCTGCGGGGAGCGAAGAGAGCAGCATGCGATAGAAATTCGTGCTCACCTCGGGAGTGGGAAAGCTCCATGTCGTGATTTCGGGCTCGGTCTCCTCGTTCTTCTCATCCTGATGATGGTCACAAGTCGTCAGAAAGGTCAAGCTCTCTGGGGGAAGAACGCGGAGACACTCACATCTTGGCCAACGCCGACTTTCTCGTTGCCGTCCTGGACGATCTCGTCTTGACCGAGACTTCTGGGCATCGTGTGGGTACCATCTGAACTCATGATGTCGTCTCTCCGGCGTAGGAGTCTTAGTCGATGAGGATGCAGTAGGCCGACTCGAGGCTGTCCATCCTCGGCCTTAACGACTCTTGTAGGCTCCTTCCCAGCTTGTCGGGGATCCACAGCGACGTTCTGGCTAGAAGACGAAGTCAATACATGCTGGAACTCACACGTACGCAAGTGCACGTCGCGAGGCTATTCCTGTGCTACTGCCTCAGCGCAGCGCGCATGAGAGACGCTTGGAGAGTTCGCAGACCCCACGCAGCCAGACATGCGGTACTCGGAACGTTGTCATGG
>WJSG01009282.1:0-13561 GCA_016618145.1 Sanghuangporus lonicericola | reverse complement strand
GTTGAGGGAGGTTGACAAGTAGTTCGCTCTGCAAGGAGCTCTGTTCGCGCCCACTGTAGTGGTTCTTAGAGTATGGAGTGTCGTCAGTGGACGCAGTCGTGAGATGAAGGACACGGTCAGCCATGATGGCCGACGTGGAGGAAAGGGAAGATGAACTCACAATACGGGAGGAGGGGGTTTTATATGGTGGGTGTAGGCAGTGGCTCTCGTGTGCGGACAGGACAACGTGACCGTAAATGAAATCGAGTCACCAACGAATAGGTCGCACAATAGCAACCCAGACAAAGGGGACAAAGTAGAGAGGCGGAGNACAATAGCAACCCAGACAAAGGGGACAAAGTAGAGAGGCGGAGTAATGGCCCTGGCGGCGGCTGATGGAGGTTCTGGTTCAAGTTGGAAGCATATCCCGATAAGGAATGTCGCCAACCATGAGGCCGGCTTGCCGACGGCTAAGTAGTATTCGCTGAGCGCCCGTGCACTTGTCTGACTCTGCTGTCCAGTTGCCTCTTGGACTATATATGTAGAAGGAATACGTGGCAACCGTATACAGAAGATCTAACGACTAATCAGTACCACGACAGCCTGCTTGACTAGAATGGCCGGACAGTTCGACGGCGATGGTGGTTACAACTTCAGGCGACACAGCCACCAACGAGCCTTGCCAGTCACGAGAACGTTCAAACAGTTCAAACGACTACTTAGGAATGCTCTCCATGGAGAGCTCTGGTGGAGAGTGGGTACCATAATGATCACAGTGACGCGGCGGGTGGAGGGCGTAACCTGGCGTAAGCGTGCGCGCTCTCCACCCGCCGTCAAGACGCGTCGTCTGCCTCTGCACGCTACCAAGGCCTGCGCCTATTGCATCCCGCCACTGTTCAAGTTGCGTTGATCACGATTCGCTGATCCACCATGCATCTCCTTGAGCTCAACTACTAGTGCTCACCGCGCACACGGAGTGTGATGCAAAGGCGGGTATGTACATATCGTCTAACCACCCCAGCACCCTACGTCAGCGCGCCATGCGGCGGGAGGGAGTGCAGCGTCGGCGGGGGAGGGCAAACGTGACAAGGGTGTCGAGGATGCTTGATGGGTTTGTGACATTGAACGCCAGACGGGTGGCGTGTACTCTCCGCCGGAGCTCTCCACGGAGAGCGCACCTCGTGGTTCGCATACTCTGCCAGTGACCCACAACACTCAAATTGGCTGTGTGACATCGCGGTACATGTATCTGCGCCAATAGAGATGGTGATCACCTTTTGTCCCATCTCGACCATGAACCGGCGGGTGGAGTCCGTGGCGGTCGCCGGTCTTGACGTGAAAGCGTTCGAGTTGGTGGGGACAGATATGTCTGATACAATCAATTTCGAACTCGCGTCTGGATCGAAATGAGCACGAAAATTCTGACAGCTTGCAAGCGAAAAAAGGTAGCTCAACACCACGGCTATGCCAAGAGCGTGGATTGAACACGCGACCTCCAGAACTTCAGTCTGTTGCTCTCCCAGCTGAGCTATCTCGGCAGTAACTGATTCGCGCTAGTAATGTATACCTTGGCAACGCGAGATACGATGACATCATGGAGGTGTCCTCGAGCTCCTCAATGTCAAGTGTAGCGCCGATGCGGGGTAGGTACAAAACGCGTTAATGTCGTCCTCCAAGTTACCTACCTCCTCTTACCCCCTAACGTTCATACCTACATAGAACCATCTCCATCGCGACTCACCATGTCTGAAAGCATTCAGTCCAGTTCCTCTGCTGTGAAGTCCGCCGCCGACCTTCCTCCTCCCCGCGACCGCAAGGGCATCCGCCCCGTCTCCCCGCCGCTTTCGAACACACCCCTCCACCGCTTCAACTACTACCTCGTCATCTTCGCCGTCCTCTTCGGCGCGTTCTACTCGTGGCGTCTCCTCAATTGGAAGACAGCGGTCGGCGGATGGTGGAACCTCGCCCTCGGGAAGCGTCCCCAGAGCGCGGCAGAGGCCCTCGCGAGTAACTCCCAGTCCGCCCAGCCCGGCGTCAAACCCGACTACTCAGGATCGAGCGGGAGGGCGAAGGGCGAGCCGACGGTGGAGGACAGGATCAACGACCTCGCCGCGGCGCTGGGCATGCCCTCGTCCGACCTCTCTGCCGCCATCGCCGACGCGGTGCGCGAGCACGTTCCGCCTGCGAGCCTCTCGTCCGTCGCTGCACACGAGCCGTCCGGGTAAGGCCCAGGTCCATGCAACGTCCTCTGTGTCTGTCCGTCCCACTGACGTCATGCGCCTTTACCTCCATACAGGACCGCCGTGAGGTACATCGTGGACCCAAGCGCTGCCGCGGAGTCAGCCAACTCTGGCGCCGTAGGGAGTATCGCGAGCGTCATCGAGGCTGCTGTTGGACTGGACGAGCCCCCCAGCGAAGTCGGTGCTGCATGATGAGGAGGAACACGGACTTCATGATGTTGGACATTGGAACATACTGGCGTGTACGTTATACCCTAACGGTATTGCCTCAAAGTCGCGAACACAGTTTCTTCTGATCACGGAGCGCGAACGAGCGGGCATATGCAGCTTCGGTCAATGATATGACAAGATATGGCCAGAACATCGAACACTGACCCTTGCATTCGCTCCCACCTGCGTGCTCCAGACAAATCTCTTGAATGTGCGGCGACTCCGGTCCCAGGACGATGGTTCGATGCCGACTGAGGTTTGTTACTGACGATGCTGGACGCGGACTGGTTGCAATCAAAAGCATAAATGCGCGACCAAGCAGCCATCGCCGCCAGCTGGTGCGGGTAGGAGTCCTCCGGCCACAAGCTATTCCGTGCCGCGTGCGTGCTCGATATCGTGTTGGAAAACCTCAACAGTACTCATCTCTCGCTGGTGTACTCGCGCGTGACCAATTGTCGGGGACCACGACAGAGCCGGGCAGACCAAGTTGAACTGTTGCTTACCATGTCGGTCTCGCATCGAGTGCGAACCTCCTTCGTTTCCACAGACAGAATGAGAATACAACAGCGATTGCCTCGCCTCGCGTTCACGCTTCATCGAGCAGTCCTTCGGTACGCGGCAACTAGTGAGGTCCTGGGATAGAAAACAGAGGTCGAGACTGAACTCACTGTACTCGTATACGAGTCGGAAGCAGTTCGTTTGGTGAAGATGGATGGATGGAGACCGCGGAGAGAACATCACGTTGAAACTTGAGGAAGGCTTCGCTGCATGTAAGTAGTCATTAGTCTCCGTTGCCCAACGTTGCCGACCATATAAATTACTTATGCGGGCAAACAACTAGATGACTTCTATGTACGGGGCCCTTGGTGATCGACGCCGGGATAGCTCAGCTGGGAGAGCAACAGACTGAAGTTCTGGAGGTCGCGTGTTCAATCCACGCTCCTGGCATGGACGCTTCTACAACTCATGTTTTTGCCTTCGTCCTCGATTTTGCCATCGTGACGAATGCCTTAAATCCTTCACAAGTATTCGGTCTTGGCGGCCATCCCGACTGATGACGACCTTGACTAGCCCTCGTGCTCATCATAATATCCCGTCTCACCTATACGCTGTTTGCTGACAGGCCCCCCCCCCTCTCCTTGTTCAGGTTCTCCTCGGTTCCCTCTCCCTTTCGCCGTTGTGGGTTGATCCAATATTGGCTTGCTGAGCTTGCTTTGTATATAGCCGCGCTTGGCAGCCTCTCCTGCACTGGATATGGGAAGTTCGGACGCCGGGCGGGAACGCCTTTGCCCGCGTACCCCTACCGCTCCAAAGAGGCAAAGACCCAGCGGAGCAACCCCCGTACAAAAGGAGCGGTATGTTTTGGAACCTATTCCTCTGCCTTCAATGGCCGGGTGCAGTGTATGCTTGCCAGCGTGCGCAGTCCTCGTTGCGTCCATCTCTCTCTGCTTGGCCTGATGTTCTTCTTATTACATACTCTATCAAACTCTATCGTACATATCTCCTACTTAGTGGCTCGTCGTATTGCCCCGACACCGCTCTCCACCCCCTACTTGCTGTTCAGTACACCCTCACCCGTCCCGCGATTCGTTTCACTTCGTAGTTACTTTGTAGTGTTTTGTCTACCACAATAGGGCTCGGCCCTCGAGGACAATAAACGAGGATGCAAACAAACACACAAGGATTCGGTCTACTCATCACACTCAGAAGGATTCACTATGATACAGTGCGGAGAATCTGAAGACGATCGGTTATGCCGCCACAACGAGCAACTTGGCGGAAGGATCAGAGGTATGTACTAAGTGGTACATGCGAAATGAGAAGCTAGACAATGTACTAAGTCCTGCTACATCCCCATTCCCATGGTCTGACGAGTGGGCTTGCTCTTGGTAGGTGTTACGGGCGGTCTCATGAGAAGCACAGGGGCCGAAGCGGCCAAACCAGTCTGTGGACCATCGATCCTGCGCTTCTTGTTGACATGTGCGGGCACGTCCAACTTGGGATCTTCTCGAAAGACCTTCCAGCCCTTCGGGATACGATCCCGCTTCTTCTCGGGCTTCCAGCGAGGGTCGTGGAACGACTCCCAGAAGAGGTCCTTCATGTGCTGATGTGTCTGGACGTAGCTCGCACCGACCGTGTCTTCCTCCGTCGGCGCGTTGTGTTGTATAGCCACTTTGCGACGTGCTTCTTTGCGACGTGCTTGAGAGGTAGCGGTAGCGGGAGGGAGGGAAGGAAGAGCAAACGGCAAAGTGAACTCGTCCTCCGAGCTGGAATCCGATGGCACCTTCTCAGGCTGCGGCTTCTTGACCTTGCGACTGTAGTCGGCGACGAAGTAATGAGCCCGGAACCACGAAAGGACTTCGTCGAGAAGGTCGTCCATCGGGCTGCTGAACTCGAGGATCTTCCTGTCGTTCACGGCGAGAATGCCGGTCTTGATGGTGTTCGCCTTCTTGTCGCCGCAGACGTACACGTCGCCGTCGACGCCATAGGTGTCGAAGTAGCCGTCTATGTAGTTGGCGATAGTGAAGTCGTCGCAGTTCGAAGGGAGATAGCGGGCGGCGTGATAGAGGATGACGTGGAGGAAGGACTCGAGCTCGTCAGGGATGCCAACGATGAAAGAGTTGCGTGACAGCAGCGCGACGGACATGTACTGCCAGGTACCCTGGGGAACATCAAGTCAGACAACCACATACAAGACATGAAGATGAAGACACACCGTCCGTTCGGGCTGACGAGGTCGGCGGTCCTCGCCGGCCTTGTGCAGAGTCCTCGACATCTCCCAGTCCGCGAGCAACCCTCCCCATTGGAGACGGATAGTCCCAGACTCGACAACGACCCGCGGATAGATCAACACGTTGCCGGCGCTGACGTCGCGATGAAGGAGCTTGGTATCAGGGTGGGTGGCGGCTTGCTCATGAGCTACATTAAGATATGTCAGCAATGGAAAGCCGGAGCGCGTGGTGGCAAACGTACCATATATGCAGTCGTACATGATGCCGACCAGCTGTCGCCCGTATTGGAACTGGCTGAGGGACATGCCGACTTCCTTGACGACGAGGCGATAATGCGTATGAAGCCGGAGTGGACAGTCTTCGCGGAAGGGCGGCGGATCGAAGTCGCTGTGGCCCTTCGGTTGCACAAATGTCTGCTCGGTGTCGTCATTTCGCCGCTTCCTCTTCGTGCTTTTGGACGAAGAGGGCACTGCGAAAGTATGCGACGAGGAGGCATTTGGTTCGGGATGCAGGGGATGTCGACGCTCCCACCAGACAGGAGTGAGGGTTTGCTGGTCGCGGATGTCACCGTGACAGATGAGGGTCGGGACGTTGGGGATGCCGGCCTTGTTGAGCTGGGACAGAATCTCACCCTCCTGCCTCATGCCGGGGTAGTCGACGCGCCAGGCGTCCTTCAGCCAGACGAACCGGCCCGTCGTGGTATCGAGTGCGACGTAACCGCGCGTACCCCGTCCGGCAAGCCCCTTCGCTCGGAACGCAGGTTTGGCCACGAGGAACTCGCGGACCTCGTCACCATCGGGGACTTCGAGCTTGTAACGAGGCCAGCCAGGCTGCAGCGAGTCGCGGAATGCGTCACGGATGAACTTGAACTGCTGATCGGGAAGCTGCTCGCTGGAAAGCATACGCTCCCTATGATCGATGTCGTCGTCGTTTGGTTTGGCGACGAGGTCCATCCGGTCGAACTCGGCGTCTCCGGGGCGAAGGCGGGTGGCGCTCGGGTCCATCCCAAGCTGCGCATCGGAGCGGTTGGCGATGCGCCAGAGGATCTCGCAGAAGAGCTCCCACTCGGACACATAGTCCATCGCCGCAGTCACGATCGTACCGGACCGATCCCATCGCATGAAGCGGCACCGGCGGCCGATGATGAGTAGCATGAAGAGGGCTTCCCTCTGCTGCACCTGGAAGAGCAGTTCGGCGTACGAGATGATCTGTCCTCTGACCTTCTTTCTGGTAGCAGCGTCAGCCTCCCAGACTTCGTCCTCGTGGTCGTCGAACGGGTCCTGCCGAGTTTCTCGAGATTTGAACTCGACCGGGAGCACCTGATCTGCCCAGAACGGGCGTCCGTCCGTCGGGGCCTCAGCGGCGTGGTAGAAGGCGGCGTCGACCTTCTGTCTATCTTCGTCAATCTTTGCGTCGTCGGGCCGGTCGCCACAGGACGCGAGTTTCATCCCCGGCACAAGGTTGTGGGTATTGACGGCGGTGACCTGTGTAAGAGAGTATCACCTGTGAGAAGGTGGCGGATGTGGTTTGCAATGACACTCACGAATCTGTTTACGATCATGGCCTCCGAGAGGTCTCCAGCGTTGTTCAGATCGGCAAACGGGTTGTTGTCGAGCGCGGGCCTGGCGTGAGCGGTGGTTGTAGGGAGGGGAAAGAATTTCTTGGAGAACTCGAGCTTGTCGCTGCCAACAGAGTGGTGGGCCATGTCGTCGGCCTTGCGTGCACGAGCTTGCAAGAGGTTTCCGTGACCGTGCTCGCTCTGGAGGGAATGCTGGCCGCGACCGTGGTAGTGCTTATTGGAGGGGGGAGTGTCTGAAGGGTGGTTGTGAGGTGGTTCCATGGTGGCAGATAGACAAGGAAGACTGACCTCTGAATTTCGACCGCGCGGGGTTTTATAGTGCGTGTCGGTTGGTTGGAGAAGTGCGTGCGTGGCTGGAACGCGTGGAAACGTGACCACGAATAAGAGTCCCAGTCAATAACAAAGGATCAAATCAGTTGCACAATCGAAATTGTGATGAAGCGGACAAAAGGAATTGGCGTCAATCGCTGGTCGTGGTCCAGGTTCAAGTTGATGTTGGCTCACTGCCTAATCGGGATCCGATCCCAACCATGAGGCTCGGCTCGGCGGGCAAGCGCCCACAATCTCAACTCCCAACGTTGCCACGCTAAGACTTCGCAGGATGTGTCAGTAATCAAGTTGGATTTCGACACAATTCTTGATCTATGTGGTACGTGTGGACCCGTACGCCGCTCGCCGATTAATTGGGCTGTCAGGGTGGCTGTGCTCATGCCTAACCACCCTCGTCCGCAACGGCTGCCAGTACCCGTCGTTAATGGCACTGGCATGCTCACTAGAACGTGGTGTCATGATCCTTGCAGTATAATTCATATGGCTCCGAAATTGTCGGTTGCCAGTCAGAGGTTTCAGCACTGGAGTCTGGCAGGCGCCAAGCCTGGGCGTTAGTACCTTGCGTTCCCAAATTAGTAGGTCATCGCTTGCCATCCACATCCACGACCATCCGTCATCTTCATCTTGTCCCAGCTCGTGGCTATCGAGCCTCAACTGCTGAGCTGAAGATCTGCTGTTTCGATTGTCTACAACAGCCAATTCACTTGGATTGACACCGTGTAAGTAACTGCACCGCAGTACTTATTAGTACTAAGTACTATTGGAGAGCTGAGACCGGCTCTAGTGGGCACAAAGACTTCCGGGATCAGGTTCGTTCCATTCTGTAAAACTCACAGTACTAGGGAAGGGCATAACTTTTGCCCGCGAAGGCTATCCAGAGCAAGGTGGTTGAAGATATGGCCCGCCCCAGAGTCGCTTCTGGGGATGAGTTCATCAACAAAGTCCTCAGCATCCCTCAAGGTGTTGACCTGAACCGATGCCCGCCTCCGCGGATTGCGAAGAACCCTTTCTATAAGCTGGAGAAGGCCGTGGATTTGAGCGAGGGAGAGATCTCCGAGGAGATGGTGAGTAGTTCAAGTTGTTCGTCGTCTCGGTGGTTGTGACTTATGACTTACCACTTGTTCAGACACGGGTTATCAACACGTACGGCCTCGCCCCGGGCTTGAGTGCCGTTCTCTGTGAGAACACTCCCGACTCCCTCACCGTTGACAATCTCGGGCAGAAGGTCGACTCCGCCTTGTACACACAAGAGGACAGCAAGCCACACTGGGCCGATCAGCTCCTGCCGATCGAGTACAAGAGGCACCAAACCCGTGGCGATCCGTTCGACGACACAAAGCCAGGCGTCGAAGCCGACGCGAAGGACCGCAAGGAGGTCCGAGATCAGATCATCAGCTACGCCGAGCTCATCTTCGCGGTCCAGCAGCGCGCTCACCTCATCATGATTCTCGTCATGGGCCGCAAGTTTCGCCTCCTCTTCTGGGACCGCTCTGGCGCCGGTGTTTCGCTATCCATCGATTACTACGAAGATTGGCAGCTCTTCTGCGAGGTCCTCTGGCGCATCTCCGTCCTTGCTCGCTTTCACCCCGAGCTCCTTGGCATGGACCCTAGCGCCACTCGCATCTTCCCCGACGATCCTCGATGGAAGGAGATGACCGACGTCGGAGTAAGGTGCACCGACGACGCCGATCACAAGACACGTGAACTCGCTTCAGGCGAACTGGTAGGCGACAAACCAATCACCTACGCGTACGTACGCAAGCTCTTCCGCGCATCCCTCGAAAAGACATGGCCTCGATATCAGCTCGAGGTCCCTGACGGCGAGAACGTGCGCAAGTTCCTTGTTGGCCGCCCCTACTTCCGAGCCAAGGGCATGACCGGCAGAGGTACGCGTGGCTATGTGGCCTGGGACTGCCACGCGAAGAAGTTCGTATGGCTGAAGGACGCGTGGCGCGCGCACTACGCGCTCTTGACAAAGGAGGGCGACATTCTCGCTCAACTCAACGCCGCGGAGGTCAGCAATGTTCCAACGCTGGTTTGTCATGGCGACATTCGCGGGCAGACGACCAAGACCCCGGAGTTCTGGGAAATGATGCATCCCCTGGACCCCTTCCCACTCATTCCAACCACTTCGACCTCGTCTCAGGGTCCATCGAGTTCTTCTACAGGAACCAAACGCAAGTGGACCGATCCAGAGGCCGAAGTCCCGTCTTCAAAACCGAAGGGGCTTAACGACGGCGGGGATTCAGACTATCGCCAGGACTGTCCCCTTCGACGTCACATCCACTATCGAATCGTCGTCGAGGAAGTCTGTCTGACATTGCCGCTCTTCGAGGACGGCCAGCAGTTGGTTTCGATTATCTACGACTGTGCTCTCGGTGAGGACTCATTCACTCACCAATGTGTATCGCCGTGGCTAACGCTACCAACAGCCCACTATGAAGCAACCCAAGCGGGCTTTATACATCGCGATGTCAGTGGCGGGAACATCCTCATCTTGCCCTGCATCGTCACGATCGAGGACGGGAGGCGTTTCATACAATGGACAGGTATCCTAACAGATTGGGAGCTCGCCAAGGGACTCTCAGATCCGCGTAAACCTCGTCAACCGGAGCGCACCGTGAGTACACTTACGTTGTTATCATCAACTCCAGTTGTTAATCAGTATCTCAGGGTACGTGGCAATACATGTCGGTTGCGCTTCTCAACCGCCCGCAGAAGGCTGTCGAAATACCTGACGACCTGGAGTCACTCTTCTACGTCCTCCTCTATCATGCTGTGCGTTACCTCAAGTCGAACTGCAAAAGTGTCCCCGAATGGCTTGAAGACTTCTTCGATGTCTTCAGCTACGTCGATGGCGGGTACGGTTGCGGTCACATGAAGCAAAACGCCATTGAGACCGGGAAGCTCATTCTGAACAAGGCCACGAAGACTCGGTTGGTGTTCAACAGCCCCATGGACCAGCTGTTGGGGAGTCTGCTGCGGTCCTTCCAGGCTTACTACTTCGTCAAGGAGTACGACGAGAACCAGAAGAAGGCGACCCTTCAGACGGGGCTGCCGGCGACGGCGACATCCAGCTCTTCTACCGCCCAAGCGATGCGTCCCCCGAAATACAATCCCGCCCACCGCACGCTTGACAAAAAGGTGCGCGCGAAAGTTCCCCGTGTCTCACACACGGCCGAGGCCGAGGAGACCCCACCACCTACTGCCAAGGATCGCGAGCTCGCAAGCGGCGTCTCCGACGCCCTGGCTTTCCTCGACTTGCTCAGCGAATACACAAGTATGGACTGGGAGGGTAACGACAAAGAGGGAGATCGGGTCCCCGTCGACTGGTTCTCCACGAAGCCGGTCGGCCCGACGTACGTGCCAGGCAATACATCCAACAAGAGGCAGCGCAGGTTGGATATGCTCTCTCTTCCTGCTGTTATGAACGCGCCGGAGTCTCCGACGACGAGGCGTTCTTCTCGCCCTCGCAAGGCCAAGTCAACCCTCCCTCAAATGTAGACATGCCTTCTTGTTGTGCTGTAGAGTTTCGTCGTATAGAGCGCTGTGTCGAGTACTTATTATTCCGTATCTATTGTCTGTCGACTGGTTGTGTCTTCCCTTATCAAACGTATTGTGCTCAAGGAGAACCGTTGGGCCGATGCACGCGTACAGTCACTGAGGAGAGAGCTCGAGAACGGGAATGTTCAGCAACGCCTTCATCGTGTTGCTCAGTAATCTTAATTGGCAGGATGTTAAAATCAATGACGACGAGTGTCGCTAGTGGCGAATTCTTGGGTATTCAGTGTTCGTTGTTCATGCAAGGCGAGTGCATTACGAAAGCGTAGCTAAGCAAGTACATGGGTACATTACTACAGAATGCTATCAAACAGTGTACCATATCACATCGCAGTGTTACAAAACGCACAGACAAGCAAGTAGCACATAGTACAGTAAGCCGAGATTCAGGGATGTAGTGAGGTAGCGAATATCAAGATATCTACAATAAAAGTACGAAGGAACATAAGTATACTAACCAACAAGTCGGAAGCGCACCATGATCCTCTGCCCCGGGAAGAACTTGTGCCGTCGGTCCCAAGCGACGGTGATATCGAGGTCTCCGGTCATGGCGACTGCGACTGCAGCGCTCTTCTTGGGCTGGGAAGGGTCGAGCTCCGACTTAGGCTCAGGTTCGGCCTTCTTCTGCGTGCGCAGCGCAGGAATGCGAGGCTGGTAGAGACAGCGCAGCGCAGCGATGATCGACTCCTCCGGGCCAGCATGAACGGTCACGAGCCTGACAGCGCGGAAGCGACAGACGATGTCAGCGGGGTCTCGACTCGCACCACAGATGGGGGATGGATGACGTACGTGAATACGAGGTTGAGCGCGAGGCTGAGGTCGCGAATGACGGTGTTGACCATCGCGTCGACCGAGCCGCCAGAGGGGTCCGCGACGATTGAGTATTCGCCGTCAAAACCGAACACCATCGGTTTCCGGTCTGCACCCTGTAGCGCCTTGAGCTGCACGTAGCGCATCTGAGCTGCCTTGAAGTCGTCAAAGCGCAGGCTCAGCGTCTCCAGAAGTGCGGCGAAGTGCTGGTATGCGGGCTGAGTTGCATGGCGGTCGAGTGAGTCGAGCTCCCGTTGATGTGAGATTTAAGAACAGCGGCGACGTACCAGGTCCTCCAGTGTCTCAGGAACTTGATCCTTGTCCTTGTTCGCAAATACGGGACTGGCTTCGACAACTCCGACCATGCCTCGCTGAGCCGCATGCATACCCTCAGCGAACAACAATGCCTCGTCGTCGGGAAGACCCTCCTGCCCATGCTTCGACATATGCCAGCGCCTGCGTCTGGTGGCCCGGCACCGCGGACACATCTTCCACCGGTGCTGTTCCGGCAGCATGCGCTTGCACCACGACATACTGCACTTGCGCCAGCCCGTGAAGTCGCCATTCGATGGAAGCTGGGCACTAGCTGTCAGTACGGAGACTCCCTTATTGCAGCGACTGGCAGACATATTTACTTACCTCGAACTCTTCCAGTTCCTCCCGACCGGCGCGACGCTCCTGCTTGCGCAAGATACGGGTACGCAGTCGACAGACGTCGCAGCACTTCCACTTCCAACCCGGCGCGAGCAGGTTGCCGCACTGCGGGGTGGCGCACTGTCCGCGATGCTTCTTGCCAGTAGGAGAGGCAGGGTGCTTCTTGGGCTCGATGGGACTTGAGCCGGGTGCGGCAGTCACAGCTACGGGAGCCGCGGCTTCGTCATCGCTCTCCGCCGGTTCGACTTCGGACTCTCCTTCGTCGGTGGACTCCTCGAGCGGCGTGAGCTCGGACTCGTCCGAGTCCCAGCCGAGCGCGAGCCATCGCTGATCGATGGCGCTGCTCGTGCGGCGACGGCGACGGGTGGATGAGCACGAAGTGTCGGGGGAGCGTTCCGGAGACGAGTCGCGCGAAGATGACGAGGAGGCGGGGGTCGCAGGTCGAGGTCCTAGAATTAAGCGAACGCGACGGATGCGCGAGGGAGTGGGGTGCACAGCAGGAGGGATGACTATGCGCAGTGGGGCATATGTGGCAGAGGAGGCTCCGGAGGCGGCGTGTGTGGCGGAGAGCTTCTGCGGTGAACCAGCGGGTCTCGCTGAGACAACCTTGGCGAGAGGTTCCTCGTCGGACGACGCGTAGTCGTGAAACATCGCAGAGAGCGGTTCCTCGTCGGAGGTTACTGGCTGCGCCACCATGACAGAGAGCGGCTCTTCGTCTGAACTCAATGGGTCGACGGCCATGGCGACTTGCGATGTTTTCTTCGACCCGGACGGCCCACGGCTCTTAGTAGAGAGAGGCTCGTCGTCCGAAGAATTGTGATCGACGTCCATGGCGTCCGGATGTCGTTCTGTCATCTGGCGGGACTGCTCGGGAGCCATATGGGCAAGAGGTAGAGGAGCATCTCTGTGTCGAGTTGGCGGCGATCTGTTGTCTGTAGACTGGGATCCCGTCGCATCCGCCTTACGCGGGACAGCGCCCACTGCGACGGCATCAGCTCGCGCACTGGCCTCGGGTGCACCCACAACGGCAGCGGCGATGGGCTCCTTCGTATGCGCCGGCGCCTTGTTCTCCTTAATCTTGTCCTGCACCGACAACGCTGTGCGCAGAGCGGAGAACCGCTCCCGGAACTGGTTCTGCCACCGCGCAAAGCCGCATTGGACGCAGAGCACGCCCTGAAACTTGGCCGGGATCATGCGCACGCATCCGGGCGCCGCGCAGACACGTTCCGCACCAGTCGCAGGAGGAACGGGAGCCAGAGCGCGCTTGCGCTTCTTGCGAACGGGTTGAGCTGGCGCGTCGCTCATCGCAGGTGTTGGCTTGGGATCAGCCACTGGACGCGTCTCGTTGACTTTGCTAGCGAGCTCTTGCGCAGGTGTAACAGGCGCAAGTTTGGACAGCTGTGGTACTGCGATGCTCTCAGACGAATGACGGCTCCTGGCCCCGGTGCGCTGGACTGCGACGGGCT
>WJSG01009278.1:0-10923 GCA_016618145.1 Sanghuangporus lonicericola | reverse complement strand
GCGCGGCTGCATTTGTAAGTCCCTTATGCAATTACAAGTCGGGCGGATACACTTATAAATCCGGCGGCAGCCTTGTGAGACATACGAGGTCCTTATGGAAATAATAACACTCATCAGTTTTCGACAATAACTTATCAGCACCTTGTAATTGTCTTATAGCCCACCACAGCCTCATGAGGTAACGTCGTGTTGTGCGACATTATTCTCCACCTCACTGTCCGCGCCATTCTTCCTACTGTATCATGCCCACGCTGTGTGCGAATACGATTGTTACACTCTATGACAACGTGCATTGCGCTCGGCACGACGGGCCTGCCCGCTTGCTGCCCTCATTCTTTACGAGCGTGCAAGGATGCGCGAACGTGGTAACATTATGTAACACATGCCTTCTTCCGCGACTCACTCCGTCGGAGGAGCGTCTGCATGTGTGCTTCTACCGTCCATCTCCTCCGTTCACGGCGACGACGACGACGACGACGACAGCGACACCTTGCTCGTCCTCCCTATCCGTGCAATTGCTTGGCGGGAATGGCTCGTGAAATTCAGCCTCCCCTGTGGACCCGCGGATGTCTCCCGTGGTCAAAGGACTCGCACCACGCTGTATGTACTGAGCCCCTCCAGACGATCGGCTCACTCAGCTTGTACGCCTCAAGAACGGTGCTCGTCATGCATGCGTAATTGCAACGCCACAAAGAGGCACAACATGGGCGTATATGAGCATCACCGCGGCGACGGCTCTCCCTCAGTCGCTCCCCACGGGTTGCTGCTCCTTCCTTCCTTCCCTGTGTTTCCCTGCGAGTTCCCTTGCGCCCTCTCCCATCATGAGTCAGGCTACAGACACGGGTTCGCTCGACCTCGAGGACTCCATCCTCCACGAACTCAACGCAGCTTTCGACGACGTGCAGACCGATGCAGCTGTGCCCCCCGGCCTTGTACGTCTCTACGACTTCTTACCTCCGCGGACTGTGACCCGCTCCTTGGGGGGGCAGTCTCGCAACCTATTTCAACGGCTGACACAGCCCATGCAGACCGCGCCGGCCGCTGTGGTGCCTTCCACCGAGGGCGCTCACACAACGGATGGCGTAGCCTCCTCACCTCGTCGCACCCGAGGAGCTGCTCTCGCGCCGGCTGCAGCTTCAACCCTGGACAAGGGAAAGGGACGTGCTGGTCCTCTTCGCGAACTCACCCCCGTACTGTCTCCCCCAGACGAAGGCGACGTCTTGCGCGCGGCGGCGGACACCCTGCACCACTCTCTTCGCTCGGCTAGCATCGTCGGCAACGCTGCGAAGGATAACATCGTCCCTCTCAAGGCTGATGTTAAGGCTGTCGCGGAACACACCGCTCGCCTCCTTCGGGCTTGGACCGCTGAGCGCAGCGAGACCAGAGCGGCACTGGCGATGCTCACCGTATCCACGAAGGAGGTACTTGTGCATCTGCGCGCTGCTCCTGCCCCCGGAACTGATTTCGATCTCGACGGCCGTCTCACGGCGCTCTCCCGGGAGGTTGAAGAAGGCGAGACCCGCTTCCAGCACACTGCTACGGGTTTCGATCAGCGCGCCGACGACCTCACGAGCCAGTATGGTAGCCTCTCTACCTCGCTCAACTCTATCACATCCAGACTCGATGACTTGGACGGCCTCCTGCGTGACGTACAGGCCAACCAACCTGGTGGTCGTGGTGCCCGTCGTGCCCCGGCGTTGGTGCCTCCGCCCGGTACCGGTATGGCCCCTCGTGCGGGCGTTGCGCTCTCCGCGCCTGGCATACCCTCCACAGCGCCGCTGCTCTCCGCCCCGGCAGCACCTTTTCCACCGGCGCATACCACAAACAACCTATCCATGGTTGGTAACGGGGTCCACGGTCCCTGGCCGGGAGCTAGTCGCTACCGTGGTAGCGACACTCGGAACCCGCGGAACGCCAAGAAGCCCCGCAATGCCTCTACTGTCGCCCAAGTGAACTCAGGGCCTACCGTACCCTTCTCCGCGCCGATGACTGCTCGAGTTGCGCTGCCTCCTCCGTCGGCCCTCGCTGGGCCGTCCTCACTTCCGATCTCGAACGCGGTCGCTCCACCGATGATTCCCGGCGCAACACCTGCTGTCGTGCGCTTTGGTCGTGTGACTTGGTCTCCCATCGACGCACACCGTCGCGACCAGGTCTATACCATGGCACATGCTGCTTGGTCCGCCGTCCCTACCCTCTGGTCAGCTGTCACCGACATTACCATTGCTGTTGACGATCGCGAGTTCGTCGAGATTGTTTTCTCGGCGGGTAACTTCGCTCGCACCTTCGTGGAGAGTTGGTTGATGAATCGGCACAAGGCGGGAGACTACGCAGTGCTGCGCGCAGATGAATTGTAGGACCGTCTATATATGAACTGTGTACAATAGTCTCTTACGACGTGCTCTCGTAGTATCGCGGTGGACACTTGCCCACTGCAAATTATGTCCTGGAATATACATGGCAACCTTGCCGTTAAAGCGACCAGCCCTTGGTTTGCCACGCTAGTTCAGCAGTGCGATATCCTCCTCGTGCAAGAGTCGCATTTGCGCCCAGGCCAGGAGGATCAGCTGCCCTTGCCGCCAGGATACACATGCGTGGCCATGTCTCGTCCAGAGACATCATTCATGACCGCTCAGGGTGGTGGTCTCCTCGCTATCTTCCGCGCCTCTCTGCCCGTCATCAACGCGACACCCGCATTCGAAGACGAAGTTATGTTGCTGCGCATCCACAATATCTTGCTCGTCAATGTGTATCTTCCGCCGTGCACTTCCCCATGGGTTCCTAACCACAAGCTTACGGCAGAACAGCACCTATTCGAAGTGCTTCTGCCGTTCGCGCACTGTGACGACGGTTGCCTGACTTTGCTTGGTGATTTCAATGCGCGCATAGGGCTTCTCTGCCGCACGTTGTCACGTCAATCACCCGACACCGCACCCCCCACGCCTCGAGCACGAACACTCCTCCAGATGTGTCATGAGCTCGACATTGAGATCGTCAGTGGGACATCTTTTCAGGAGGAGCGAACACTACCCGCTTACACCTCCTTCCAACCTCGGGGGTCGAGCGTGATTGATCTCTGCTTCGCGGCGTCCAGTTTGCTTCAGGCCTCAACCAATACGTCAATCAGTTTACGAGTATTGCCGCGGGTGGAACGCTGGTCCGACCATGCTCCGCTGTTCCTCACACTGCCTGTGCAGGCTCACTCCATCCTCCGCGAGCCGCCTATCTGCCATGCGCATGAGGATTCAATGCCTGTCGCGTTTCCCCCACATCTTCATGCGTCCTGCAGGTCTGCGGTGGACGACGAGCTCGAATCTCTCATGAACGAATACGGTGTCTCGAACGATCCTATTGACCGCATCTACGGGCGTGTATGGTCAAATGGGTTGTCTGTGCAGGTCAGCCTATGCACATGTACTTCGGTGTATACAGTGTCGCGATTCTTACCGTGACTTTCGTCTCTTCAGTTACATCTGGAGGGTATTGCACCGCTCGAGGGACCGCATGCACACACGGCTGCTGCAGGTATCTTCTTCGGGCCAGGCGACGTGCGCAACACAGCACTGCGCATACCGGATGACGTTCCGTCCTCTTCACGGGCTATCCTATGGGCAACCATCGTCGCATGCCGTATGCTTGATCCGTGCTTATCTCTGCGCCTGTTCTCCACCGATGACTATCTTGCACGGTCGGTGTGCCATTGGGCCCCCCATAACGCGCGTCTTCAGTGGCGAATCCCCAATGGAGACCTACTACACGGTCTCGCAACCCTGCTGGCGGGGAGAGGCGGCCCGGTATCTTTCTATGTCTCAACCGCCATCACTGCTACTGCGAATACTCAGGCGGCTCACGGGCTAGCTCTGCAAGGACTTCAGACTAGCCCGTCTCCGCTGCAACTCCGCGAGCTCTCAGTGCTGCCGCTGCACTGGCCCCCGGCCCCGCCCTGCACTGCCATTCCCCATGAGTACCGTCGGTGGAGGAAAGTTCACACCAAGCTGCGCCCCATTCCGCAGATTGCAGAAGGAGTGGTCCGCTCTGGCCCTGCACTCGAACTGCTGCCGCTGGGGGACCTCACTTGGGCTGAATCGGGCTATCAGCCACCCTCCTTACTGGCTATGCGCCGGGAGAACCTCGCGCGGGTGGCAGACAAGACGGCGGAGAGCAACTACTGGAAGGCGTTCAGGGAATTCACCGCGATCAAGCGGCGACCACCTCAGATCTCCGCGGCGCAACTCCGTCCAGTGTTCCATGCTCGCATGAATCCTCCTTCGGTCCTGCCAGCCCATTTCGACGTGCTGCAGCATGCAGTCCTGGACCTTGCAGGTGCATCACTGCCGCAGCGCACCATCGATCCCACGGAGGATCGCTTCTTCTCCCGCCCTTTTTCCCTTGACGAGGTCAACGACGCCAAGGCCCACATTCGCCACAAATGTCTCGGATCGGTCGGTGGCTTCGATGGGGTCGGGTATGACACCGTCCTCCGCATCCCTTCCCAGGACTTGCGCGAACTCTTCCAACACTGCATCGACCACCACGTCATCCCGCAGGCATGGCTGACGGCAGTAGTCACCGCGGTGAAGAAACCTCGTAAAGACGGCTTGCTGCCGAAGAACTATCGCACAATTGGTCTCGAGAGCTGCACACTCAAGACACTTACCTTCCTCATTGAGCGGCGTGTGCGGGCATGGGCAGAGGCCTCGGGCCGGTTACCTGATCAGCAGAGCGGATTCCGCAAAGGCTGTCGAACGGTAGACAACGCCTTCATCATGCGAGTCTCGGTAGAGAAGGCCCGGAGTCTTGGCCGCCACCTCGTAGTGGTCCTCTTGGATCTGGAGAACGCCTTCCCGTCTGTCAATCAATCGGCTCTGTGGGTCAAGCTGCAGCAATGGGGCGCCGCTGGACCGCTCATAGACTGGCTTCGCCTGTTATACACTCAGCTTGTATACATCGTGCGCTTCGACAACGAGATCACGGACCCTTTCCAAGCACTCGCTGGCATTCTCATCGGCGATCCACTCTCCCCGATCCTCTGGATCCTCTTTATTTCCGACCTTGACATCACCCGGCACGAGGACGACATCGTGCTAGCGGGCCGCCTCATCAACCATTTGCTCCTTGCTGATGACATCGCGCTGCTCTCTATGTCCATCGCCGGTATGCGCGACAAAACAGCGCAGATCTACATATACTGCGCTCTCAGCTTCCTTGTGGTCTGCGTTCTCAAGACATTCGCGATGATCTTCGGGAAACTGCCCAACCCCCTGCCCCCTCTCGCCATTGGTGGTGAGTCTGTCGAGTTTGTACAAACGGCTACGTACACCGGCATGACATTCACCACGACGAACAAGGATATCTGTGTCGAACACTACGGGCGCAAGGCCGACGCAGCGCGAAGTGTCGCTAACACATCCCTCTCCCTAGAGTCGTACATAGGTGGTGCGATCCCGCCGCTCACCGCGCTCACTCTCTACCGTGGCCGCTTAGATCCCCATCTGACAGCAGGCTGTGAGGTCGCGCTCGATGTCCGCTTGTCCTCTCTCAAGTTGCTCGCGGATGTGCAGCACACCTTCCTGCGAAGGGCATTGGGACTTGGGCCTCGGTCCCAGCTCGCTCCTCTCCACACCGAGACTGGAGTATGGCCATTGCGATACCGTCGCGTTTTTCTCGTGCTCCGTTACGTCGCCCACGTCCTTGGACACCAACCTCCCTTGCCCTACGCGGCTCTCATCGAGTCCGTGTCCATGGCGAGGTCAGGATACTCCACGTGGTGGACTGACTTCGTGCACGTTCTCGCGGACCTGCCCGAACCCATTCACTTCGAATGGAACTCCGAACCGACGCTGGACACTGTTGCGCATTTGCTCGGCGCGCTGCAGACGTCGCTCACGCTCCATCTCTACAACGAGGTGGTGCAGTCGAAACGTCTCCCCCTGCTCCGCGCACGCTTCAAACGTCTCGAGTATCCCCCCACGTTGGTGCAGGTCTGCACTCCTCGATCCTACCTCAGTCTCTCCCGTGTAAAACATCGAGAGGCTCTGGTCTGTCTCCTCACGTCTGACCACCCGTTCGGAATTGAAGCTGGACGCCGTCAGACTCCCAAAGTCCCTCGACACCGTCGGATCTGCAGGTTTTGCCGAAAAAGATGGGCACGAGAAGATGAAGTGCATGTGCTGTTGGAATGCGACGACCCTCGTCTGCTAGACCGTCGTAACGTGTTTCTCGACGAGCTCACTAACACCACTTTCCGAGGGGCCAGAGAGCTCTACTTCCGCCTCTCTTCCATGGCTTTCTTGGACACGTTGCTTTCGCGCGAGAGGGCTCTTCCGTGCTTCGCACATTATGTCTATGATCTTAGCGAACTTGCAGATACAGTTCCCTACTTGTACGTAGCGTCGGACGAAGACTTGGCGCGGTATCCTCGATGAACCGTTCGCCTGTTCGATGCTGATCACGGCGGGTACTCACACGATGGCCTTTCATTTGTCTGATGTCTGCCGGTACGTGAGGTGCGTTGTTCTGAGTCTCCCGGGATGGGATTCCTGGCACACTCGTCTCCCGACTGGCACGCTGTGGCGAGTGCTCCATATTTGGGTATAGGTTGCTCTACAGCGTAAACCCATCCTACATGAGCGCGGCGGCAAGGACGTCGGAAGGATGACTAGGTTTGTTCAAAGTGAGGCTCGTGGTGACTCCGCTGGCGCTTGACCTCCGTGGGACTGGGTCTGCAGCGTCTGTCCGAGTGACCGAAGAAGTACTCCTCCTCCTCCTCCTCCTGCCAAGGTAGAGCAACTATAGGGGTTTCATCGTCCGCGGCTTGGACAGGAGAGCGACCCAAACCCCTAGATAGCTCGACCTGCATACGTATTACGCTCCGCCTGGAACAGGTAGAAGAGACGCAAGATCGCCACGGGAGAGTGGTCAACCGCAAGAGGGCTCCCGGTGAGACTGAGCTTTGGCAGCTGAACGGAGCCGGGGAGTAATGCGAGGCGAGCCTTCGCATTCTCCGGGATGTCGACAAGCCCAACGGCTTCTAGCTTAATGGAGGAGACATTCGGCGCCGCCATTGCGATGTCGACAAGCGTGACCGGGTCCACAAGCGGGAATTTGTCTGCTTTGTAGGACTTAGACTTTCTATTGGGTCCAAGGAGGTATAACTCGTTGACATGATCGCTGATGTGCGGATGCGGAGTCGTCAGAAATTGCAGGAAGGCGTCAAAGGATGTGTCCGAGCGGACGACTACGGTGTCGAATATATGTCTGCGGCCGACGCCCAACCAGTCGCGACACACGAGGACGCCTTTTGCGTCTTTGAATCCGTGTCTTCGAAGATCATGTCGAGGAGCTCGACCGGCAGGCGGTCGTTCCATGTCTCAGCACCGGCCATTCTCGGAGATCTTGGTAGATGGTTGTCAGTTCTAAGCACTGACTGTGCTATTTTGGAGATCAACTGGAGCAGTCGAGATGCGGGCATTGTGGTGGAGGGACGACGAGACATTGACAACGCGACACGGTATGTCTTTTCAGGAGCAAACAGCTGGCAAACCGAGCCAGATCGAACCGTTTACTTATGTAAGCGAGCGATACAGAGTTCAAGTCGTCGACGGAACGTTCCGGACAGTTATTGCCATCGCTCTCTAACCTTGAAGTCTGAACGTATGCCAGGCTGACAAAAATTGGTAGGATAGAACCTCGGACAGAGGATTCAATTGAGTATCATGGCGCGGGGTATCCTTGCTGTCGCTCCGAACTGATTCCTAACCCTCATGAGATTGACTCGGGTCGCTCATCTGCATTCCAGGGTACTCAGTATATCCTTGGGACTATCCGCGCAGGTTGCCCCATTGCTCGCGCTCTTCTCAGTAGTTACCCTCATCACGGACACCCTGCATCATGCCCAAGGCAGCAAAGACCAAGTCAACGACCCGCACTGGGGCCTCAAGCGGGACGAAACGCAAAGAGGCCACTGGACATCCGTCCGCGAACGCTGACCCCTCGTCCTGGCGTGCCTCGATGATACCGGTCGGGAGAACTGTGTGGTAGACCATAGTCTTTGCAAAGTATCAGCCGCTAATACTCGTCGGGTAGATTACGAAGAGTGACGTCAGGACGCAGTACCGTTTCACCAAGCCGGCTGATGTGGCCGGTATTCCGTTCCAAATCAAACGGTATGTTCAACAGTGTTCTTCTACTGGACATCTCGCTCAACGTTTACTCTATAGGCGCACCGTTCCCGGCCAACTGGACATGCAGTTGTACCAGGAGCGAGACATCGAACGTCGAGCATGGGAGCGTCATGGTGGCCCCGAGGGGTTCGAAGCCTAGTGAGTCGGTCTATTGACAGCTGCGTGGGATAGGCACAGGGAAGCCGTAGCTGATCTCGCGTGCCTATAGTTTGAAGAAGCTTTATCAACGTCATCTGAATTCGAAACATCGGGATCGCGAGTTCACTCAGCCGCGTCACTACTCATTCGGACGTCAAACCACAAGCGTCGTCCAGGCTCGCATCTCATCTGCTTACAAGAGACTGGATAACACCGTGTCCAGGATAAAGAAAGTCATGCAACCGTGGCTCTTTGAAGCGGTCAAAGATGCCCTAGACCGGAATGACGCCCTGGATTACGAGTACGCCGCATGTTATGGTCCCAACGACTCTCCCTGCAAGCAAGAATTATCCTACCTTCTCGCTGAGACCTTCGCCAAGACGTACCCCTTCCGGCCTGCGCAGCCACTGCCTCCCTCGCCCAGCGTCGACGCCGTGAGGGCTGTCTTGGCTGACGCCGCGACGCCACCCAGGCGTAGCTCGGACTCGGAGTGGGGACGTGACCTCGACGGCCTCGAGTTCCACAGCAGCTCCTGGCCGGAGCCCGAAGAGTGGTACGAATGGAGCCCTGACTACTACGAAAGGCTCTTCTCGGTTCTCATTCGTGTCATCGAGGAGCACGGTATCGGTGATGACGGTTGGAAGGGAATACGGTGGGAGGTTTATGACAAGGTACGAGCGGAGGATCGTCGTTCGAGCAAGTGTTGCGAAGTGCTTACTTTGCTTTGCAGTATGCGGACGCCTTCAACAAACGGATCTCG
The DNA here is from genome assembly GCA_016618145.1 of Sanghuangporus lonicericola. Taxonomy (NCBI): domain Eukaryota; kingdom Fungi; phylum Basidiomycota; class Agaricomycetes; order Hymenochaetales; family Hymenochaetaceae; genus Sanghuangporus; species Sanghuangporus lonicericola. The sequence continues at coordinate 1,845 of WJSG01009278.1, read as the reverse complement.
TACGACGCACACGAGAAGCAGTGGGAGGACGACGCCGCACATTGGTTGGATGGTCGATTCACAACCGAGGGGATTACACTTGATTTCACGAACCGGAGGTGCTGCCCTGCCGTGCTACGCTACAACTCCATGCTTCCGTACTTGAATCCTAGCGGTGGCGTCAGTGTCGGTTGGGTTCATAAATAACGTGCAGTTCAACACGACATGGTTCTTGGCCATCTGCCAGTGTATTTTCCCCAATATCTCTTGGAGTATCTGTTATCGTTGTCGCTGCTGTTTTCATTCTTCCAGAAGTTCTATAAACAATAGTGTCATGGACCATGGTTTTGTGTGATGGATCATAGATACGACTGGGGCGGGACGCACGAAGATGAAGACACACCCAGACTGCACCGTCAGAGGTCACTGATGTTTCGAATTCGGACTGAGCATACTTCAGCCGTTCACATCGCCTTCTTTGCCTCCAGTTGTGCCCATGCTCAGCAATCATCCTCCTCCAAGCTCAACTGAAGCGCGGGCGACACCGCTGCGCCGTCCTTCAGGCTTCAGCTACGGGCTGGACAAACATTCAGACGTGTTGGTTCAGAGACCCCGAACCAGGAGTCAGGACCGACGAACGTTCATCGTACAGCGTTACATGGATAGGGACCAAGGTGTCAAATGAAGTTTCCGCTGGTGTATTCACGGACTAGGCACTCGCGGGTCAGTGGAGACTCCATCTGAAAGTGACGCAGGCACGTACCAGCACTCATAATCATCCTCGATTTTCCGGCAAACAAGTTTCTTCGCTTCTCGAAGCTTCGGGAACGCCTGCGCACCAATCATCCCGGCAATATCGTAGTCATATTTTGAGCAGAGTCCGACGAGCTTCAAGTTCTCGAAGCGAAGCAGCGCCTCCTCGATCTCCGGGCGGGGAATTATGATACCACGGTATCCTAATTGACCGACGTAGCTGACGTCGATGTCCACTCCGTCGTCCAAAGGCAAGTCACGGGGGAAGCAGGCGAGGAACTTGGGGAGGCCGGTGGTACACACCCAGCCTCGGCTCTCGAACTCGTAATCGCACGATAGTGGGCTCCATATGTCGAATCGGAGCTTTGAGAGCTTTCGCAGATGTGAGAAACCATACGATGCCCACTCCTCGTCGGATGCTGATCGTGGGGTATGTAATCAGATTCAAGCCTGACGAAGACGACCCATCGGGAGATGATCGGCGAAAGAACGCACGTCTGTGGTGGCGATAGCAGTAGTTGTGTAGTGCATAGCCGAAGGTGATTGTNGCGATAGCAGTAGTTGTGTAGTGCATAGCCGAAGGTGATTGTAAACTCGGTGATTGACTCGCCGAAGTGCCGGAGGAAGCGGCTCATCTCGTCGAAGTGTGTCCATTCGGTGAAGGAGAGATGCAGCAGTCGCAGGGAACCCGGGGCAAGGAATTGGGATAGGGCGAAGAGATGGATCGGTCGCGTTCCAAGTATTTTCTTCATGCAGATACCTTGATGACGGACACGCCAAGGTACGACAATCAAAGGGAGGTCGGTGTCCGCATCAGTCACAGGGAAGGGAGCCCAGCCGCACGTGAGCTCGATCTTCATAACTTCCGCCTCCAACAAGTGGAACAGGTGCACGATTGCCACGGGGGAATGTTCAACCTCATGCCCAACAGCGCAATCAGTGAGATTGAACTCTGTCAGCCGGGTGGGGCCCGACAGAGATGCGAGGCGGGCCTTCGTGTCGTCCGTGTTGGGGACGTTGACTATCCGAACGGTTTCCAGAGTGATGTAGGAGACGTTCGGCATTAATGTCGCGATGTCGATAAGCGTGAGGGGGCTCAAAGAAGGGATGTTC
>WJSG01009265.1:0-16426 GCA_016618145.1 Sanghuangporus lonicericola | reverse complement strand
AGCCGGCGTTGTGGGATAGATTTCCCCGCGTCGCTTCCTGGCAGTGGCAGACTCCTTCAGACTGCGAAGTGCGGGAACTTGACCCCGCTGCCATCGTCAAGGATTTGGTTGAGCAGGGCGGTTGGCTCCTTATTGGAGGTAAGCATCCTTCTTCGCGGCGCTCGCCCCTTCCCTCCATCGTGCCTCTCCCGGTCGGGTGCATACCCTGTTTCAGCACGACGTAGCGTTTGTTCCTGAGTTCTGCCTGTTAGTTCGACATGACGGGGCATGAAGAAGCTGTTGACGCGCGTTTCCGCGTCAGCGTCGCGCTGCTTGCGTACATAGCGCAGCATCATCACTCCGTGCTTCTCGCCGCTGATCTTCGTTCCGGATCTCGTAACGCAATAGAGCTTAACTTAATATGACGTATTTCCGCAGATTCAGTGACAGAGAACCATTTCTTCTCACTGTCATGTCTGCTCTTCCCGCACGTTCGCGCAACGCCCGACTACATCGAGAACCCGTACTTCGACCGTGGCTGGCCGCAGCACCTGTACCTCGAGCCTTCTTCACCTCTTGTCAAGTCCATCCGCTTCCCGCCAGGGTTTGACATCGAGACGACACCACTGGTCACGTTCCGACGGGTCGACTTGTTGTTCGAGCAGCCCCAGCTCGACGCGCTCTACCACTCCCTTCATCCAGACTCGCCATATGTGTCTGCGAACGAGAGCATCTTCAGCGACGAGGCCGCATGGAACTTGTCACCCGAGGAGTACGTCAAGATCTTCACGTCGCCGCTCCCGCAGGGGAATTACGCGACCATGGTTGTGAGCACTGGCGGACACTGGACGACGACTCTCTTCTCAGGCCTCAAGGACACGAGCATGTTCAAGGACGGCATTGAGAACGTGCTCGGCTTCTTCAGCGAGGCCATGGAGGCATGGGCGCGGGAAGTTCAGGCGCTGCTGGACGACGCAGAAGAGGCCGAGTGGGCGAGCCGGAGATTCAGCATCGGTCGCTCGCGCGGTCGCAAGATGGCACCGAGGCAGGTCGTTGCTCGCGCGTACCTGCCTGGGCACGAAGACTGTCACGATCACAGGGATCCGTGGACGAGCTACAAGCCCGGACGCTGGGGCTGGTACAACTGGAACCAGATCGGTGACTTCAACAATGCGTTCGAGGTGCGTGTCCGCTGCTCACTCGCCTATTTGCCCGCCGTGCTGATACCGTCTTACAGGCCGTACTCGATTCGCGCAAGTACCCAGACATCCACTTCCTCCCTATAGACAGGCCAGCACTCCTCCGGCCCGATGCGCACTCGGCTGGCGACTGCCTGCACATCATGTCGGGCGCTGGCGTGCTCGAGGGCTGGACGCAGTACATCTGGCATTATGTCACCGTCGAGCTTCCTGGCCGCGTTCGGTGATTACCGCGTCGGTCCCGCGTGCTGGCCCATGGGACGGCATGGGGGACAACGGACGCGTCCCTGTGCTTATGCCATGCTTCATCTGGTACGTCTCTCAGGACGTCGCGCATATATCTCTACCCCTCATACTCTTACATCTTGACCGCGCACACTTAAATCATCCATCTCCTCATTCCGACACCCACATCTATCACATCCACAGTACTCGCATACACCGTCTCTTCTGGACATATCTCATCGCATTCCTTTCTAGAGTAAGGCCCCGGCTCCGTGTAGACGACCGCTTCGTAATCGCACTCCTTCGCTGGCGCACCACCTCCTCTTTGCACTACTATACTTCACTTACATTTAAAACTTGGATCATCTTCGACTATCACGGAGTACTACATGCGGGGCGACATACATTTCTCTACGCCGGGATTGCGTTGCTTTCACTCGACAAAACAAATCTGTAACAATATAGGATCAAAGCGAACTCTCTAGTGCTGACCTCGCTGAGCTCGATGTCTGGCGCGTCTTACCTCGATTGCCCTTCGGGCCGGCCGTCCGGACGCGCGCCAAAGGCGCAAACTAAATGTGCAAGTTCAATCAAGTTTGCACTTGGACTCATGCTTTCCTATTCTATGGACTCCGCAGGCTAGGGTCGCATGGGACGTGCGCACTGTAGCTCGGAAGGTACGTGCTATCGCCTACATGGCGGCCTGCCGCGCACGGGCCACGCGCAGACCTGCACAGGTCACGGTAAGTTGAAGTATTTTGAGGACATCGTCGACCTGCTATAGCTTGGTCGGCCCACCAATTGCTGAGCGCTGATCATGGGGGCTCTCCAAAAGGTGTGTTCTGTTAGCGTTACAGCCTGCATGGTACGGCACTGACCTGAATCCGACAAGAGGGCGATGCTATGTAGTCACACAGCGGCACGGAGCGAGCCGTTGGACATGCCCCGAAGTCCACCCCGGCTTGGCAGTTCGTTCACTTAAGCGTACGGGCGAGGCGACGTTGCACTAGGATGTCGAGCAGATGAAGACCTTCGAACGTGCGCGGACCTCGCCACGGCTAGTCGGATCAATCGAACCACCCTGATTGCACGGATCCCAAAGCATGAGTAAGTACTGTAACAGATAGGTGTAGGTCGAACTGATCAGTAATCTTGCCCATTCATAGAGCCTCCCGGACATCGAGAGTCCACCACGACCACGCCGTTTGTCGAGCGTAGCATATACCGAACGAGAACTTCGTCATCGCCGCTCAAAGGAATCGAACGGCCTGTCCCTGACGACTCGGATCCCGGATCCAGCTCATGTCCATGGCTCTGCTATCGTGAGTCTCGGATCGGATATGGAGTACCTGGGCCCTCAGGTCTCAGGTCTCAGTCACGGAAGACGCGTGCTTGATCGCGGACTGTCCACGGCCTCTCGACGCGCACGCACTTGAGAGGCCCTGCGTGGGCATTTCCATCGAGTCCCCTTGTACTACAATGGAAGACTGACGACCTTCTTGGCCGCAGGTTCGATTAGAACGCTCACAGCAGTGCACCGGGTGCTCGTGTGCACAGTCTCTTCAACATACGCGACCTACCACTCCATCCAAGGCTTATACTGGACGCCATGATCTTTGGACCAGCTTTTTCCTTCCCCTCGTCGAGGTATGGTGTCCGCTGATGTCGAATTGTCGGGCTGAGTTGACGTCGAACTTAGGCCGCCTGGCAATCTGCGTCCACGATTCTATCTTGTTCGACTAATAGACAGGCGTTGAACGACACAGTACGTTGCGGGGTGTCTCTGGATGTAATCCACGTTACTTAATGTCGGCGTGAACAGCAGTCATGCGGCTCATCGACCCGACCTCAGGCTGCCGACGGTTCACATTCTTCTCAGACCCCGGAGCCGTCCGCTACGCCATCCTATCAGACGTGTGGGCCAAGCCCGACAGGAAACCCCCGGAGAAGCACAGGTACTAGGAGACATCCAAGTTCTAGCAGGAGACCGCCGCGGACGCGCCCGTTCTGCCGCCCAAGCTGTCGCCGAAGATCCAGGCTGCGTGCAAGGGACCACCACTCCAGCTACATCTGGATTGACTCGGGCTTCATTCGAGCAGGAGCTGTCCGAGGCCATAAACTCCATGTACGAGTGGTACCGGCACACAAGCAGGCTTCAGCGTCGCCCAGGTCGAGCCCTACGCGACTGTTCCAGGCCAGTCTGTAGCTGGCGAAGCGAGACCTGTTTCGGGTGACAGTGGGTGTTCGGAACGATCGGAAGGGGGGTAGGAAAGAGAAGCGATCCCCTTCGGTCATCTCTACGGCGGTTCATGTCCTCTTGGTCCAGTAATGAACCGTAAGGTGAGTAAGTAACATGTATTGAAGTCGGAGCCGGTGCGGAGACTAATCTGCATGGTCGTATGTAGGTGCGGATCACAAAGTCGGCTATATCGTCTGCAGGACTACGGAGGTGGTACATATCTTCGAACGTCAGGAGATAGTAAAGCATTGATCGATTGTGCAGTCTCCGAGAAGCCCGCCATAGACGCGCATAGGCAGTCGTTCCCAGTCACTGCACATGGCTGGACCACAACCGGTGCAGCTCGACTCCTGAACTCAATGACCCTTGTCCTGAATTGCTTGTGTTCGCAGGTAGATTCTCACCGAACCAGTTTCGAAGATACAACAGAAGACCTGGTCAGGCGTAGATCGGTAGGCATGCCGAGCCTCCCGCCCCAAATTGCGTGTCGCTAATCTGGGACACAATTGTTACAACGCCACGCTAGCTCAGAATTGCTCAAGGCTGTGAAGAGAAGTGATGTATGCACCGGTCTGCGGCTTCAGGCTAGCATACTTTCTCACTGCTGCTGGGAATTGTGGTTTGCTGTCAAAGAACATGGCCCCAGGTCGATTCTAACGCCGCATCGGAGCCACATGCTCTCTCGGCCACGTCGTCGCAGACAACATCGAGGACTCCTTGTCCTCTTTTGCGTATAAATGTGTCCCCCAACTTCGCCAGACAGTAACATCTACCTGGCTACCGGCGGCCGTTTGCCTGTGTATGTTCCTCGCTACTCTGTGCAGTCGACGTCCAAACGTCTCATCATTCCCTCAGCAGTCACTCCCCGTTGCACGCCGCGTCCGACACCTGTCGCAGTGGCTTGTGTGTAGGCGGGACCACATCTGCAAGGTGCGTGCATTATGCTCGTTTTCGCCCTGAGACAATAGTCGCTAAGTGGTCGTAATCGCGCAGATCCATGAGACTTCTGGACACAAGCACGGGACGCTTTGTCTCGTTTGACGATCCTCGAGATGTGCGATATGCCATCCTCTCTCATGTCTGGGCAAAGAAAGGCCAACTCAACTACGTTCCGGAGCAGACCTATCAGGACATCCTCGCCATCATGGCCTCCGAACCCCCAGGCGCCGATATCCGATCCAAGCTCTCCCGGAAGATTGAGAAGGCATGCGAGGTTGCGCGGGAGCATGGGTTTGGCTTCATCTGGGTAGACTCGTGCTGCATCAACAAGGCGAGCAGTGCGGAGCTCTCCGAGGCCATCAATTCCATGTTCCAGTGGTACAGCTTGGCGAAGGTGTGTTACGCGTTCCTCTACGACGTCGACGACGAGAAGAACCCTGAAGCCGTCGGGTCGCACTTCCGAGGCAGCCGCTGGTTCAAACGCGGATGGACCTTGCAGGAGCTCATTGCTCCGCAAGAGGTCCTGTTCCTTTCAAAGGAATGGGCCCTCATCGGCACGAAGCACAGTCTCTCCATCGCGATCTGGCACGCAAGCGGGATTGATCCCCTAGTCCTGAAGCATGAGCGACCTCTCGCGTCTGTATGCGTCGCCGAACGCATGTCCTGGGCTGCCCCGCGAGAGACTTCAAAAGTCGAGGACGCGGCGTACAGTCTCATCGGTATCTTCGACGTCAACATGACGCCGAAGTACGGCGAGGGGACCTACTCTTTCGTCCGTCTGCAGAGGACCATCCTCAAGCGGGACCCTGATCAAAGCCTCTTCACCTGGGGGAATTGTATTCCGCTCCGCCAGCTCTCACTTGCGAGGCTTCCTCGCTTGCAACACTCAGAGCTCATGTCACAGCCTGAGCCATATCTCCTCGCTCCTCATCCCAGTAACTTCCGCGACGTCCCTCGCAGCAAAGATGCCTCGCACATCACCTCGATCACTCGAGATCAGCTTGCTCAGCGTCTTGGCCGCAAGGTCCGCAACCCCGAGTACATTCCCACATCCGATGGTATCCGAACAACGTTCCCGATCGTCCGGTACCGTCTTGATAGTGGCGGCGAGCTGGCTCTAGCGCTTCTATCATGTCAAGACGGTGCGGGCGACCTCATGGCGCTCGTCCTCCGCTTGTCTCAGCCCGCGTCGTCTGACGCACCGATGTTCGTTGGTGCCCTCCTCGGCGCTGTGCCCGAAGCTGGGATAGTGTCTCTGTCAAGGGACTACTTCAGGCTGGTCAGTTTGTCGCCGGATGAGGTTGACGCCTGCCGGGAGAACACTCTGGAAGACAGCGAGACATATGTCCACGACCTACCGCGCATCCAGCTCGTTCCACCCCGGGTTCGTTCTGTTCACAACATCCTGACCACCCATCCCTTCAACTCTGAGCCGCTGAACCTTACCCTCGCTCGCTGGTCTCCGTCCTTGCTAGCCCGGAAGGGCTACCGGATAGAGACCAACAGCCAGCCCGCAAACCGGTCACACACTTTCACTTTGCGCGGTGGCAATGAGACGATCACCATTGAGTTCGGCCAATGCATCTGCTCCAGAGGTCGGAACGAAGGTTGGCTCCGTGCTCAGGTAGTCCATCTAGAGAAGGCTTCGTGCGAAGAAGAGCATGTGCGCAGCTGGGTGTGTAGGGACGGTGTCGCCTCTACCTCGTTTCGACTGTCATCCAGGAGCGACAGAAATCGTCATCTTCGCCTCACTCTCAGTCTCGACCATCCGCCTGGGAGCCCTTCACAGAGGTCCTATATCATCGACATCCAGATGTTGACGTTCCCTCTCGATCCCGCCGATCCACAAAGGTCCCCATCGCGGCTCTTCGACCCTCCTCTATCTCCAGATGGTGGCCTATTGAATGTGCTGCGAGTTCCTACGCATGAAGTCTTCTCAGAGTCACCGTCCAGTGAGGAGTTTCCCGAGTCACCGCCCACCGCACATGGAGTCCAAAATACTCGCATGTCAGATTCACAGGGAGGGTTACCACGTCCAGGTGGGCGATCCACTGTGCAGAGCGACGCGCATGCTCGCTCTCATCGGACACACGAAGACCCAATGGCGATGACCCGTAAGTGATTACTATCACAAGTCGAACAGGTCATTCTTAAGTATCCCAATTACTAGGCCAAAACGCATATCACGACCGATCAACAAAGCCTCATCATCGTCGTGGGACGTCTCAGTTCAGTGCAGCATACACTGACCAGGAGAGGTCTCCCGCTCGATCCTCCACGCACGCGTCAAGGTAAGGAGACGATGCGCTCTGACGTGACGTGTGATAGTGTCATAGTACGGTAGACCAGGAGTTCATGGATGGATTTTCGCGCGCGCGCACATCAGGCGCGCGTCTCCAGTCCCGTCCCAGCGCCCGCGCGTTCGACTCCTCCTGTGACGTATCTATTTGCTGCTAGCCTTTGACCATCAGTGCGCACTGGGACCTGTAGGTCCTCCGTCTCCTCTCTACATAAGCATCTCGACGCCAGCCACCTTACACAAGTTCAACATAGTCAAGCGCACATATACATTGGGTGGACATCCTTCCGATCTGTACGGGGAATCAGAGCTCCATCCATTGGAGTGCAGCAACACAGGAGACCCATCGACGTAGATTGAGGACACTGCGGAGGAACTGGTACACTGGTAAGTGAGTCTCTTACATGTGAAGTCCTTGCTGCGGCTGTCTTGCCAGAGCCTTCTATGCTCTCGCTCACTGTAGTCTCAACTCTCGTTGTCTGCAGTACACACTCAAGAGCGCATCCTACCCCGTTCCTTGACCCTACAAGTATTCCTACACACCTCGTGAGTCCATTCTTCCAGTCTTTGAGGGGCATTTCAGAGCAAGGTTGATCTTGTTAATTGTTATGGTCTCCCAGGATATCGCACAGCATGACGAGGATGTTTTTGGTGCCGCGTATCCGAGCTCACAAGGCTCTCGATTGGGACGACACTCCCGATTGGAACAACACGTCCGATGGGGATGAGTTCACCGATGCAGACCTGAACTACTACCTGCGGGTGGCCTCCGACACTACTGACAGTTTCTTCACTGTGAGTCTGTCTGTATTGTCTCATATGTCACAATCGCCAACCGCATGGACAGATTCCACTCTGCCTTCATCATATGTCCGATGAAGATGCGTACCTGCTTGACACCACCCTTGCGGCTTTAGAGGACAAGTGTCTTCTCGCCGAGTTCCAGTTTTTGTTTGAGACATGGCGCCATATCCACGATCTCATCCTGATCATCCGCGCAATGTTCGGCAACTGCTCCATCGTCGACGAACACATACGCCTTCGAGTCCGCGCCAGCCTAGTTCTTGCAACTCGCTACGTTCGAGATGACGTCCTTGTGGACTGTACCCAGCGGCTATGCGACGTGGTCGCATGGGCTCGCAATCGCCTGCCAATGGTCAGTACTGTGTCCACTTTCTGCTGCTCGCCATTGCCGCTAACATGGATCTGTAGTCCGCATACCATTATCCTGGTGTCCACCCACGCCATGCGAAGTTTGCGCGAGGTGTGGTCCTGCATCGTCCCATTCACCAAAATACTGCCGTGCAGACTGATGACCAGCCGCAATGCTTACTTGTTGATGCACCTTGTGAGCCACACCGTCTCGAGGTGGAGGTCTATTACGATACAGATCCCAGGGAGTCTCAAGACATACATATCGATCTTCAAAAGTCTGGGAGTGATATCGTTCCATGGGCCCTATATTATAAGATATGCATCTAGTCTGGCGTACCGACGACGGTGCTGGATGTCGCTCCATACAGCTGTACTCACTCTTGTACTTATGTTCAGATACAACGAATCAACCAATTGATGAATTCTCTATATGTGCATGGCGTGCTCGCGCTCCGGGCCGGGAATGCGCTCAAATCGATGAGGGCGCGCTGGTCTCTTCTTACTTACCTTCGTCATCCATGGCCACTCCCTTGCAGGCCGTGTATGAGTGGTCTCGCAATGACCCTCAAGACCAGCAGGTTCTTCGGAATCCAGACCCACTTGGACTCTGGCATTCAGGACCCCGTGAACCGATGGAAGTCTTCATTTACCGACGTGTCCGCCCTGCATTTGCGTCTCGTCCTCCACGCGAACTAGAGGACTTGCATTACCTCTATTTTCTCCGTATCAATCAACTCCCCCGCCGCCTCAATGTATGTGCTCAGCTTCGCAGAGTCGCCCACCTGCTCAATCATCTTTAGATCCCGCTTCCAGTGCATGGCTTTGCACCTGAGGACGGCCATACATATCAGCTTTTGCTGACCGTCCTCGACTCATCGTATCTGTCGCTTGCCCTCCGAACTCGCAACATACTCCGCGACTTTGTAAACATCTTCTGGGCCTTCTGGGCAAAAATTCCAGGCGCACCACACTCGCTGTTCGATCACATCTGCTCCCAAGTCATTGCTGCCAGTCGTCCATCCCAGATTGGAGCCAGCACTACCACTGCTACACTTCCTCAGATACAAGAATGGGTGCAGGACGCGCGGAAGCACCTGCCGGATGTAAGGTTACGATTCTTTCTGTAGCATGCTTTGCTTATCTCCTTTTAGGAGATCTTTGTGCGACCAATGACCACGCCTGCGCAGCACGGTGCAGCCTTGGATGAGATATCCATGGCTCGCTCAGTGCGTCATATAGGCATCCAGGCTACGCCCGACAGCAATGAGCCAGTGGACGTGGTCAGTATGTGGTTGCGCATGTACATGAAGCGTACAATGCTTGAAGGTTTCATGTCCGATGTATGGGTGCAGGATGACCCCAGGGGTATGGATTAGCTACTTGGAGGAGCGCAGGATGGTTCTGCGAGCAGTAAGTCTTGTAGCCGAGAATGATGATGGTGTTGTTGTTGACCGCCCGTGCTGGGTCTAGATGTATCGCGATCATCTCGAGTAGTGTACATCGCCCGCCTTCGTACTTAGCTACCGTGTACAAGTCTAAGTCCAAGCTCACCTCCTCACATGAGCGACCGCAACCGCCTCTCCTCCTCCTGCTCCCGCTTGCGCTTCCTGCGCTCGACGGCATCTCCATCATGCTCTGCAGCAGCCCGCCATCTGCGCGCGCATCTGCGTCTCGAGCAGCAGATTCTCGGGCTCACCTGCAAGAGCACCAGAGACCGTGCCATCGTCTCTGGGCGCAGGTGTGCAGGAGCGTCTGCACCTGTGCTGTCGCTGCAGGGGAGCACAAGTCACAAGTCAGCCCAGGTACAGAAGAAGCAAAACGCGATGTACCTTCATGTGAGATGGCACGCAACTGCAGCAGGATGGCGACCCTGCGGGGGAACTCGACGGTGATAAAGTGTGGCTGGGGCCTGTCGGAGCTGCATTCCCCGCTTCGGGGTCAGCACGGGGTGCAGTGAGCAAGGGGAGGGGAGAGCGCAGGGCACGTACTACCAGAAGGTGTCCAGGTCCTCGTCTGTGAGGCAATCGGGGCCGAAGCCGAACTTGAAGGAGGAGACGTACCACTTGGCGAGGTGGCCGATGTTGGGCCAGGGCAGGCACGGGGACATCTTGCCTGGGACGGGACGCGCGGTCAGGCGGGTGGTTACATGGGTGCGACGCGCAGGAGAGGAGACACGAACGTACCGGGGTGCATGATGGGCACGCTGCCTGCTGCGGTGGCGAGGATGGTCCCTGTGGAGCCTGCGATGGGGATTCGTCCGCGCGCGACGATGGGGGCCCCAGGGATCGTGACACCGCCGGAGACAGTTGCACTCGCGCTGGCCATCGCGTGAGCTTGCAAGACTTGAAGATGCGCGTCGGTCGGTCTACGCGAGCACAAGGCATGTGTCGGGCGGTGTGGTTAGCGGTCAGCGGGTGGTTGGTGGTTGGCGGAAAGGATCCATGCCAGTCTCGAGCGCGAGAGTGCACAAGGGCTGGATCAAGGCGCCCGTGCCGTGCTCCTTGCGCGAAGGTCTGAGCTTCAAGTCCCTTGCGAGTACAAGTTGTACTACAAGTAAAGATGGCCACGGGAAGAGAGAACCTGCAAAAACTCAGATGCAGGTTGATCCTGCCACGACAAAAACACTGTCGCAGCATTAAAGAATGCCAAGAGGGTGCATTGAACACCCGACCTCCAGAAAGCAATACAATCCCCACCGTACTTCAGTCTGTTGCTCTCCCAGCTGAGCCATCTCCGCGATACATATGATTTAGAAGTATAAGTAAACATAGGAACGGCACAAGCCCATGCAGGGGCAGCCACAAACGCGTCTTGCTCTGGTCTCGTGAACCGGGTTACACCTCGACGAACTGCAACATGGCGACAGAGAACGCAGTGGCAGGGCCATCCTCACCCCACGAAATGAGGATCACGAACCACGGAAAGATCAACAGCTGGGTGCCGTTCGCACTGGACCATTTGCAGGTGCGTGTGCGCATGGTTGTACGCGTGTAGCTGCACTCACTACGTGCACGAATATGCAGAAACACGAAGACAGACTGCTGGTGCTGCACATGCTGCCTGCGTCCAAGGGCAAGGCCCGTGCTTCCGTACAAGACACGGTGGCCGAGGAGAAGTCGAGCAAGGGCCTGCACCCATCCATGGCGACCATTCCGCGGCTCTCGTGTCTGTCGTGGAGATCATCGAGCAGGAGTACCTCAAGACGATGGACCCAGCTCTCGCGGAGGCCGGGTCGCTGTCTGGGCTGCATCAGTACAACGAGGTCAGGGACCTGGCGGACGCAGGCGCGGAGAACGCGGAGGAGGACCGGCTGGAGTCATTCGCGCGTGCGCTGCAGGGGCGGAACCAGTGCGTACCGGACTTGTTCTGCTGATGTCTGACTGAGCCTTCGCAGTGTGCATCAGAAGAAGATTGCATTCATGCGGGTGACGCTCTCGCACAAGCCCCTCCCCGCGCTTGCTGTCTCGGGTGCCACGTGAGTCGTTCTGTGTTGCTCGTCGTGCTGTATCTGACCGTCGAGCAGATACCAGAGCCCTGCGGTGCGGAGGCTGAGCAAGAGTGCCCGCGCACGCCTCAAGAACTGCGCTCGAAAGGCGGCCCTCCCCACCCCAGTCGCCGTCCTCCGCCCCATGCTCGCTGTCTCACACGTCTTCAAGCACCTGCCCGCCCCTGAGTCCCTTCGTTGTGGCTGATCGCCGGCGTGCTCTAAAACGGTTGGACGCGCCTGTGCCTCCGATGCCTCGACGCACCGCAACTCCCGCCGCACCCGCGCCCCCCCGCGACCTCCTCGTCCTCGCACGGTCCGACCCCCAATGGGCACACAACCTCCACGCCCTCCATCGCAACTGGAAATGGGCCAACTTCTCCCAGTTCTTCTACACCGTCGCCCCCCTCCTCATCATGCCCGATGTCTTCCTGTCCGTGAGTACCTCTTACTGTCCCCATCACCCCCGATCGATGTTTCATATCCCTCCGTTGTCCCTTCCAACCTCCTCCGACACGTTCTGACGCGTCCGTTCCCCCGCAGGACATCGAGGACGACCTCGCACGCAGGACCAACGTCTATCTACCCCGAATCATGTATCGTCTACTCTATGCGCTTTCCCAAGACCGGAAACTCAGGTGTGTCCAGCTGCAGCTCATCCAGCGCTTACTCCGCTTACCCTATTCCTCTCCTAGTATTGACAATTGGCAGACTGCCCTCCGTCAGCAGTACCTCCGCCGCGACCCTGCTGCAAACCCGATCAGCCCAGAGCCCGAGGTTCTCTCTCGTGAGTCCTCTCTTGCCCCGTCCGAAGAGGAGCAGGAAGAGGTGAAGGAGGACACCAACATGGACGAGTCCAAGCCAGAGGAGGGACCGGGCAGAATGAAGGGCCGCTGCGGGTAGGTGTCATGGTAGGAGTGCTTGATGCCAGAAGAGTGGATGTAGGCGGTGATCTGGGGTGTGGACTTCAGAGAGTTGCGGAAGGGGTCGTATTGCTGGCCCGTCGAAGGTGTTCTATATAAGGAAGGTGCTCAGCGCTTGAGCACCTTCCTTATATAGAACACCTTCGAGACCCCTTCGTACCGTATAATACACATCTATCTTGAAGGTGAGCTTTTCCTTGTTCGCTCCTACGGTCAGCTCGACTGCTCTCGCGCTCCTCTGCATGCCAAAACATGCACTGTTCACTACATAAGGGTGCATCAGCACCGCAAAACACATGAAGGTGCAGGCATTGTGCACAGTGATACCCTGATCACACACCAGGAGTGACTGCCTGGTAGTCATGTCATTAGTAGTAATATACTTGTTTGCTGTTCAAGGTGTGATAGTGGTCGATGGCAAGGCTGAACTGCTGCAGTTGAAAAAGCAGCGCTCGGGTCACGTGCTGTAGGATTCGTGGGGCAGCCACCGCGCTCGAGTCTCAGTTGCGCACTCGAGTCTCAGTTGCGCACTCGAGTCTCAGTTGCGCACTCCCACTCACCCTCGCTCACTGAACACAGCTTGTCTCTTCGACCACCATGCAGGATGGCAGGGCGCGAGGATCAAGAACAGGGCGCCGGCCGCCATTCAGGTCACTGCCGAGCAGCTCCTCCGTGATGCCCAGGAACATCAAGAGTCCCAGTTCCATGCTCCCAAGCAGCGCGTCGAGGACTTTGAGGAGCTACACGAGTACCGCGGCCGCAAACAAGAGGAGTTCGAGAAGCGCATCTGTCAGACACAGTCTAGCATGTACGTGCTCCTTGTCCCACTCCCGACACTTGAGAGGCACCCCACTTCTGACGAACATGGGGTGTGCCTTCTTGGTCCACCCGTACTGACGCACTTTGCAGAAAAGAATGGCTGCAGTACGCTAACTGGGAGGTATGTCTATTCTTTACCCTGAGCCCGGCCTTCGCAGACGAACATTCTCTAGGCCAGTCAAGGCGAGTTTGCTCGCTCGCACTCCGTCTTTGAGCGTGCCCTCGACGTCGACCCCCGTAGCGTACAGCTATGGCTGTCCTACACCGAGATGGAGCTCAAGGGCCGCAACGTCCAGCACGCCCGCAACCTCTTCGACCGCGCCGTCACCCTCCTCCCACGCGTCAATCAACTCTGGTACAAATATGTCTACCTCGAGGAGCTCCTCCAGAACGTCCCCGGCGCACGCCAAGTGTTTGAGCGCTGGATGCAGTGGGAGCCGGACGACAAGGCGTGGCAGGCGTACATCAAGCTCGAGCAACGCTACCAGGAGCTCGACCGCGCCAGTGCTATCTACGAGCGATGGGTCGCCGTCAGGCCCGAGCCCAGGGTGTGGGTGAAGTGGGGCAAGTTTGAGGAGGAGAGGGGCAGGCTCGACAAGGCACGCGAGGTCTTCCAGACTGCGCTCGAGTTCTTTGGAGACGACGAGGAGCAGATCGAGAAGGCCCAGGCTGTCTTCAATGCGTTTGCGAAGATGGAGACGCGCTTGAAGGAGTATGAGCGGGCAAGAGTCATCTACAAGGTATGTCGCTGCTGCTGTTCCTGTTATGCCTGGGAGAAGTAAGCTGACGTTTGGACCCCCAGTTCGCGCTCGCACGGTTGCCTCGATCAAAATCGGCTGCACTGTACGCGGCTTACACAAAGTTCGAGAAACGACGAGGACTACGCTGGAGTCTACCGTCTTGGGCAAACGGCGCATACAGTACGAGGAGGAGCTGCAGCATGACGGTCGGAATTACGACGTGTGGTTCGACTACGCGCGCTTGGAGGAGGGTGCCCTCCGAGACGTGCGGGAGGAGGGTGCGACGTCGGAAGAGGAGGAGCGAGCGACAAATCGGGTGCGGGAGGTGTACGAGCGGGCGGTCGCTCATGTGCCACCAGGAGGTGAGAAGCGACATTGGAGGCGGTATATCTTCCTATGGCTGTTTTATGCGCTATTCGAGGAGACCGAGACCAAGGTGAGCCGAGTGCTTCGTATCCCTTTGATTCACAGCTAACACTCCCGCAGGACTACGAGTGCGCACACCAGATCTACACAACCGCGATGCGTGTGGTGTCGCACAAGCAGTTCACATTCGCGAAGCTGTGGATAAATTTTGCGAGGTTTGAGGTGCGGCAACTACAGTTGACTGCTGCATGCAAGATCCTCGGGACAGCCATTGGGATGTGCCCGAAGGAGGCCCTCTTCAAGGGCTACATCCAGCTCGAGTTCGATCTGCGCGAGTTTGACCGGGCGCGAGAGCTGTACATCGAGGTATGTCCTATGTCATGGGATTGCAACACACGAAGCTCACTCGCTTGTAGTATGACCCAACAAACTCGGCCGCATGGATCAAGTTCGCGGAGCTCGAGACGCAGCTGGAGGACTTTGCGCGGGTGCAGGCGATCTACGAGCTTGGGATCAAGCAGGATGTGCTGTCGATGCCGGAGCTGCTTTGGAAGGCGTACATCGACTTTGAGACGGAGGAGGGCGAGCGCGAGAAGGCGAGGGCACTGTATGAGCAGCTTGTGCAGATCAGTGGGCACGTCCAGGTCTGGATCTTGTACGTGATGTTCAAGGCAGAGCCGATCCCGGTGCGGAGAGCGATGCGTGAGGAGGCGGCGGACAAGGACGAGGAGGAGGTGCCAATGGTTGAGGGCGACCCTGTGCGTGCGCGGCAGGTGTTTGGGAGGGAGCAAGGGTCCCATCCACGAGGTATGTCTGCATTGCTGTTCGTTCTGTGTGGATCACTGACAGGCTAGTACCGTGCCACTGTGCATTGTGCCGCCAGAGATCCAATGGTCATTTCAGGAGAAGTACAGGGTGGCGGAGGACATAGTGAGGTGCGGGGGAGGATGCCTGTTGTGAGCAAGCAGCGGGTCATGGACGAGGACATAGCGTCTGAGCTCAAGTTAAACCTGATAAGCCTCTTCTGTCTATTGCTCTGCCCATGTCAACCGCTGGTCTCACTATCACGCTGCTTCCCGTGGTTGCTCGACCATCACCCATTCCCTGAAGCGCTGGCATGATCCATCTGGATCATTGACACATCCAATCCGCGTGGCATCATCTTGTTCCTGACCGTCATCCCTCGTTGCAGCACCTTGTCCCGGTCAGTCAAATCACCGTGTTGCTTGCTATACATGTTAACACGCTCGTCTTCAGATGTTTACTATATGCCCAGACGAAGAGATCGCCCTGCTGCGGTTTCTAAAGGGCGCTCAAGCTGGCCAGCAGGATACCACACTGGCTGGCCTGATCACTCGGCTACGACTCTCCCCCAGTACCCTTCATGTCCCTCCGCTTCTTGGTCTTGGAGGCCTGTCTACGCCTGTTCCCACACCTTCTCCGACCTCAGCGGTACCAAACGAATGCACCGTNTTCCCACACCTTCTCCGACCTCAGCGGTACCAAACGAATGCACCGTGGAGGAGGTCGTAGGTGGCGGTATGGAAAGTGGTGGAGAGTTCAGTCGAGCACGTGGATGCGAGGCTTATGGGGTGCGTCATCTACGTAGCAAGTCATGGAGTATGTCGTACATCAATTTATGCAATTCAAACCTAGTCCTCTGTTGTTGAAAGACGTTCCCCGTCAACGGTGTCGCCGCTCATGTCCTCGCCGCTTTCCTCGCCCCCTCCATCACCCAGGAATGATCATTCCCTGGTACAAGTGCCCACTCATGGCCAACTCGTATGGGCCTTGCCCTCTGCAAATCACCGAGCAACAGCACAGCAGCGCTCATCTGCCAGAAAGAGAGTTCGTGAACCTACTCCTGAGGAACCACCTGAAGAAGAGCAGGAGGAGGACGAGATGGAGATAGAGGTAGACGAGCTTGCGGACGATGAGGAGGAGGACCATGACGGTGTTCCGGCAGGTCAGGCTGCGGCCCACAGACAAAGGCCAAAGAAGGACTGCAACACTCGCAAGGGAACAGCTTACAAGCGGTCAAAGACAACCGCGATGCTCC
>WJSG01009264.1:0-10138 GCA_016618145.1 Sanghuangporus lonicericola | reverse complement strand
CGGAGCCGGAGCCGCCGTCCTGGGGCAGCATCATCGACTGGCGGCGGAACGCGTCGGGGTCGAAGTCGTTGCCGTCGTCGTCGTCGCTGTTGCGGCGCGAGCGGCGCTGCGAGCAGGTGAGTATCGCGCAAGACTATGCAGCTATCGCAGCACCTACCACGAAGAAGATCACCGCGAACACGATGCCGGCGACTGCGACGATAGCCGCAACGACACCGCCGATGACGACGCCGGTGCTAGATCCCGACGTTGCTGTCGTCGAGCTGGTGGGACTAGCCGCGAGCTGCGTCGCACTCTGCGAATGCGAGAAAGCTGGGGTGGACGTCACCGTCACCCTGACCTCCGTCGTGGCATCTGGCAGCGTAGTCGGCGCCCGCACAGGCGTCGAGCTGCTCGTCGTGACCGGGGGCGTCGTAGGCGGGGGCGTCGTGGACGTGGACGTGGACGTGGTCGAGGGCAAGACTGGGGTCTCCGAGGTGGACGTAGTCACCGTCACGGGGATGCCGATGCCCGACAGCGTGTTCGTGACACCCGGAATGGTGATGGAGACAGTCGTGCTCGACGACGTGACCGTGTTCGTGTCGACAGGAGTGATAGTGTTAGGATCGGCTGCTGAACAATTACGTTAGCCCGAGTGCGTACAAGGCATACAGGGAGTGGCAAGAACGAAAAATGCAGCAAGTCTCTGTTTCAGGAAGCACAGAAAAGTAAAGCCTGTCGCCGAGTGCTGGAAGAGATACTTGGAGGAAAGAGGTCGCGACGTGAAGACGCCAGGTCGTTCGAATTCGAATGCACAATCGTTGTGTTGCGAGAGATGACCCTGGGTCGCCGGAGGTCACCAACATCGTCGCAGCGGCCATCGTTTCAGCCAAGAGGGCACCGCGATCACGCCACATGAGACACTGGAAGTGCAGGGCGCGCTGGCCCGCACTTTGACGAACGACGACGACATCCCGTCCTCGTACCCGGACGACGGCGGAATTGCCTGCTGTCCGCGCAGATCGTGCATTTCGTGCGTTTGAGCCTGCATATGACCGACTTAATCATGACACGCCTGTAGNTGCATATGACCGACTTAATCATGACACGCCTGTAGTGTTCAAGCACGCATGCTCAAGCTAGCCAGGCTCACGACGAGAGATATGAACGCGGTCTGAGTGGACGGAAGCCAGAAACCGGCGCGCACAAGCCGTCATACCGTAGGCGCTTCGAAAACGTAGACATCCGAGGCCATGCGTGACCAGAAATGAACGGGATGGAACGGGGATCGAGAGTATATATGCGGTCAGGCTCGCAAGGTCATGACGGCCGCAGAACTGCCTACTGTCCGCGTCGACAGTATACTTGGTGCCTTTCGCAAACACTGTCGCGCTTAAGCCATGATACTCGAGCAGCAAGCAACTCGGGCACGCAGAATGCTTCGTTCGCACTGCGAGTAACACATCGACAGGCCCTGGCGGGTCAGATCGACCGCTATATGCAAGACCTGAAATGAGGCGGGGTGGCATAGGGATCTAGGGTGCATATGTGGTCAAGCCATAAGACCATGGCGGTCGCGACCTCACTAGCACTCCTCATCGCACCTGTCCATCAGCCTCCGGGACCTTGCGACCCTCTGATGACGGCGCCCTCCGTCCGACGCACGATCCGCCAGTCGCTCGAACGGACTCATACTAGAAGACTGGGGCCAAAGCGGCTCTCGTCCGCGCATAGGGAGGTGATTCGTCGGCCCCGTCCGAATCACACCAAAGCCCCGGCACGTCAGACGGATGGCTATATGCGCGATTGAGAACACGAAGTCGAGGACGGGTTGTCAGGCAGACGGGGCACCTTGGCAGTTGCGACCTCACGATCTCATCGCCGACGGAGGGTTGCGGAAGCCAACCCTACCACCATGTCTGCAGATACGAGCTCACACAACTCGCTCCAGCAACAAGTCTCAGTCTCTCGTCAAGAAAACATGCGCGAGGCGCAAGACTAAGGGTTCCGCCTCCCCATGCACGATGGAATATCGCAAGTTCTCTTTTGCGGGTGAATTCACGTGAAATACGTGCCGCCGAAGTGGTGCACTAGCGATTGGGCAACTGGGATCGAGGACAGGCTGCTGAGCTTGGCAGCGGGGACAGAACGACACGCAGAGGATACCTCTCCTAGACCTATGCCAATTTCCAAGGGGATGACGAGATGAGACTCACTCGTAGTCGGGGCCGCGGGCGGAGTGATAATGTCGGTCGTCGTAGCCTCGTGCGTGAAGATGGCTGTCGGGGTGTAGACACGCTTGTTGACGCGCTTGAGGCCGCCAGTGAGGCGACGGTGGAGACCGCGTTTGTCGAGCGAGAGGCCGGCGAACATTTTCCGAGATTCTGAGAGCGAGCGAGAGGAAACGAGCGTGGAGGAAGAGAGTGGAAGTCCCGGCGCGCAGCCTCGAGAGGTCTGGGGAAGGAGAGACGAGACGAGAATGCGGAGCCTGGGGGCGGAGGGAGGAGGAAGGAGAGAGAGACCGACGAGGACGTTGCCAACGCCCGACGAGCTGAGCACGTTGTCTGTCTCTCCCCTGGATCTGTCATTTTCTGTTGGTGCCTGGCATGTCTATTTCGGGCAGGACGGCGCCTACACGGCCGACGCGTCTCAGCCATGTCGCGTCTCTCGCTGCACCTCCGTCTTTGCTCAGCGTTGCCCGCGACTCGCCTCTGCCACCCGCCCTCTGCGCCACGCCTCAACTCACTGCACGCCCTGCGCTTCACGATGGCCCAGCGACGCGTCACACCTCCACGACGTCCGTGGTGTGCATTTCTCTCGGGTTTGAGGTGAGTCCACTCCCAGCCCGTTCCCGTTCCTTCCTGCCCCTCGTCTGAGCTCCGCAACGATTGGACGCGTTCGCGTCCCGCCGCCGTCTCGCACCGCACGAAGTCTCAAGACGCTGACCAGTTGCGCCCAATCCAAGCCCGCTGTACCCGCTCCTTCCACCGCATACACGGACCCCACGCCCTGAACGCCGACCTCTGTCGCGTGCGGGGCAACACCGCCCTCCCACCGCGTCCTCGCACCGTCCCACGCGTTCAAGTACCGCGAATCGCGTCTCATCTCCGCACCCGCCTCCACCGCACGAACTCCATCCGCAGCCAACACGAACATCCCCTCTCGCTTTGCCGGGAGAGACACCGCAGTGACCGCACTCCACACCATCTCCGTGCACGCCCTCAGCGTGCCCGTGAAGGTCAGACATCGCGTCCAAGCCGCGGTACGCCACTCACGCAGGCTGCGCCCACCAATCTCTGGCACGTTTCCTGCCATCCCGCCCGACGACTCGCGCCTGTGAGCATCCACGGACAACGTACCGACCTTGCGCGGCGCACTCCAGCACTCTCGTGCGCCGGGATGCGAGAACGCGGAGGTCGGCGCCGCGGCGGCCGCACGACGCCATGCCACACACCTCCGCGCTCGCGCATCCCGTTCGTCCTGCACACGCGGTCTCGGGCAGCGTTCAGGTCAGTTCTCCTCGCTCACCCGCTTCGACGCATCTGACGCTGACGGCCATGCCTGCGAACAGGACTACGAAGCGCCCCGCCCGCGGCACGGATCGACGACGTGTCGCCGTATGCTTCTGCCCGGCTACGTCCACCGCCGCCGCCGCGACGCAGCACGCCGCGACGGCAGTCAGAGCCTGGACGCCGCGTCGAGCACACCACATAGGACACCGGACACGTCGCCTACAGCCGGCGGGAGGTCTCAGTTCACAGCGTTCGCGCTCCAGCCTTCAGCATTCACGCCCGGAGTCAGCGATTGCGCCCTGCGTAGGGCGGGGACGGTACGTACCCCGAACAACGTACGTAGTCGCGCTGAATATATTTCTTCTTCCTGCGACTGGGGCTGGGACTGGCCGGCGGGTGTCGGTGCTCTGCGGGCGCGAGTAAGCGGCGGATGGGCTCGTACCGAGTACCGCGTGCCGGGGCGGGCTGGCGGAGGTGTTGCGGCGGGGCCGTCGAGCGCGGTCGCCGAGGCGGCTTGTGACTTGCATGCGGCGACGGGGCTGCAGCGTCACATCACGGTCCAAGCACGAGCGCAGCCGTCAGTTGCAGGTTCGCGCTGCCAGTCACACGAAGCATGCGGTACTCACCAAACTGCAGCCGGCTGTGTGAGGCGCGAGGCGCGAGGCAGAGGACGCGCCGATCCGTGCCCGGTGTGCGGGTGCGCGATCTGTACTCTACGGTGTGCTCTTGGTGAGTCGCGCCGAGTCTGTCTGGTCTGCGTCGGTGCTGACTGACGACTGACGGACGCATCCTGGTCACAGTCGTCCGTGGTCTCTGCGTACACTCTTTATAGGTCGGACCGAGCTTCGAGCTGCAGGAGCGATCCGGTCGACTCGGGCGCGGTGGAGAGTCGGTCCGCACAGCAGACTCGGAGCCGGAGACGCGGACCTGCGTGAGCGGGGACTCGGAGTCGGGCTTCGGTCGGTCGCTGCTGACGGCAGTCTGTCCTGAGCGTGCCAGACAGCTTTGAGACCGCGCCACCGGGCTCGAAGCGAGCGGCGTGAGCCCCGGGCTTGAGCGTGCGGGGCTTCGGACCCTCGAGCTGGTGCTAGAATATGACCGTGAGTCCTCGAGTACAGCAGCTGAACGAGCCTGCAGACCTGCAGACGTACCTGGTCCCTGCAATCAGCCACTGGGAGCGACTCTCCGCCCTGAAGGGCTCAACTGCAATGACGTTGGAACCGCGTCAGGCGATCACTGTAACGGGGATGGACGCACCTTCGCCGTGCACGCGGCGTCGAACAGAGCGACCTCCAGATCTGCAAGGCGGCCCGGGAGTCAGCTCGCGCACACCGTGGACGTCGAGCTGAGTCGATGTGCGTACTGCGGGATACGTGCCTGAACGATGCCCGTTCGCGTCAGTGTTGGATCGCGCTTAAGGTGATGGGACGATAGACTGACCAGCACGTCCCCTTTCGCGGGTCCTTCACGAGTACACACAGGTTGCGACGCGGCCGGGACGCAATCCGTCCGATACGCTGCGGCAGCCGCGCACGCTCGTCGGGACACCGGGATGCCGGGATGCGGGCTCTGCACGCTACGCGCTGCAGGATGCGGGATGCGAGATTGGTCAGGCTTACTCCAGTATTGATGCACATCGAGACAGTTACTCACCTAGTCGTCCGCCCAGAACCCGCGGGTCTGCGACGGATAAGTATGAGACAAAGGACCGATCGTCTGGCTTCCGAGTCGTACTAACCGGCCGCACATGTCGAGGTCCTCCGCCTGCCACCGCCCTGCCCTGATATGCGAGTCAGTACGTTATCGTGTGCGCGTCAGTGAGGCACGTACCGGTGCTTGAACCAGTCCCGGACATCTGCATCAGGCGAGCGTTCCGGGCGACCTGGGAGCTCGAGTGATCGGGAGGAGTTCTGAGGGCGAACCATCGTGCCTCCAATAGCTTGAATGCACCCGACGGTCCACGGCCAGCAGACCGTCCGGCATTCACGCAGACTGCGCCACATCGCAGTGTGCAGGTCAGGTTTGATCTCACGAGTATCGAGAAGCGGACACATACCTAGTCAGGACTTGCTGCGAGTCCGAACAGATCCGCAAGTTCTCAGCATCTACGAAGGTGAACCTTGGAGTCGACTTGTGATCGCCGTGGACTCGGAGGGAAGTACGTACCGTGATGATGTGCCGGCAACTCATAGGACGCCGCCCGAACCCCGGGGAAGTACTTAGTAGGCTGTTGTTCGAAGATCCGGGCGGCAGTCTTCGATCCTAAGTACTGTAGTCAGCGAGCTGTCCGAGTCTGTAATGAGTTCACTCACCAATCAAGGGACAACAATATACCGATGCGAAATCTACTATACCTGGGAGCTACGCTTGACAGTTACTTGTAAGTTCAGTGTGCGATCATGATTCATGAGGGACCGGTGCGCTCACCGATTATCTTGCATGTCCCGAATACCGATGTCAGAGCGTCCCGACCGCCTGAGTGAATTCAGTAGATCTAGGACGGCGCGGAGCCGCTTAATCGGAAGAGTAGGTGGCCGGTTCCGAGCGAGACGGAAAGCAGAGTCATGGTTTGAGCCGTGGGTGGGGGACACAGCAGCGTGGAGAGCAGAGAATGCAGCGAAGAAAAAGCAAAGCGCGGTGTGGAGAAGAGAAGGAGAGCAGGTATGAGGAAAGGGGGAGCGAGCGAAGAGCGGGATGAGGTGCTGGAAGGGATCGTCAGTTTGGCCAGGTACTTATACCCAGAGGAGCGAGTAATCCGGGGTCAGTGTCAAGTCCCCGTGCACTCGGTCATCGGAGCTCCTGTAAGACATGTTAATAAAAGTACGTAAGAGCACGGGAAGGTCATCCGGATATCCACCAACCAGAGAGCGACACGGCGGGGCGGAAGAACGGGACGAGGACTGTGGGTATGCCCAGAAGGCTGAAACGCAGGCTCTGCGTTCTGAGGCCATTCAAAAATCGCGTAGCTTGCGGGGCGGTACTCGCGTAGGCATATGAGCGCTCTGATGGTGATGGTGCAATTATTTGAGTCCGTTGCCGTCGTAGAATAGTCGGGCTGGGGCAGGAGGAGAGGGTCCAAGTGAATGCGATGCTTTGGGGTGTTCTGCGAGATTCTAGGTGTTGTGAGTTCCAGGCCGCATCTCAGACGTAAGATAAGTTGTGCGCTTACCATCTACTGTGTGACAAGCTCGGACACTTGCACACCTCGGCCAGAAGTGTTCGTACAAGAGGCTAGGAAAGGTTGAGAGGTTTCTGTGTTTCTTTCGATTTCTGGGGCTCTCTAGTTCAGGTATACGCCCCATCCCTGTAGTATATCAATATGTGTTGAGTGTACTGAGAGTGCCTCCGAGTACGTCCTGCAAAGTGGATGAGCAGGACATCCAGAAGAAGCAGCGATGTGTGCAGGCGCCCGGCGGTAGTGCGAGCTTCGTGCTGACCACGGTGTCATCATTGGCTATCCGACCGCCCTCGCATCTGCATTTGTCACGGTTCTTGTTGCTGACATCTGGAGTAGTTCCAAGCTGTCCGCGGCCTCCGGGCAGCCACTACTTGCGCATATGTCCATGGCACTACGAGTCATGAGCCATGCCTGGTATGTATGTGTCATCCCGCCTTCCCGCCTTCCTATTGCTTATGGTCGGCTACGCAGACTACTTACGCCAAAGAGCCTGCAAACTGGTAACCCCGTTCAGCAGTAAACAGCCCCAGATTTTCAGAGCAAGCAGAGCACGGCACACGTGTCTGTGGTGACCGGCCTGCTCCTCCAAGGTCTGAGTCTGAGAAGCTGACCGCTTTGCCGGAGCTTGGAACAATTGACCTCGCCTGTAGGCTTGGCACAACCTTGCTCCAGACCCGTCATCTAAATATGCAATTGGTTTCAGGTTGCGCTGTTGCACCCTCGACTTGGAAGCTCTGCATAACTGAGTGTACGTCTCTTGTATGGTGTTCTGTAGCCTGTGTGCTGGGTTGCACGCAGATAATGGACTGTATTCTGCTGAACTCATAAGGACGTGTACGTAGTATGTTCTGCTAGCCGCTGTGTAATCCGGCAAGCCGCAAGCCGCAAGGCTAGCCCCACTGCAAATACGTAAATGCGACGCTGGCGGTTCAATGGCTGGCGGCGTCGAACCACTCTGCTCTGACGTGGCAACCTCAGTGGTGCTCTCTCCCTGCCCTAGTCCCTTCCTGACCACCACCTCCTCGTCCCAAATGGTGAGCACCCACGATGTCCTCAGCATGTCTATCCGATGGAAACGAACCTCGATGTCTCCCGGACGGCATAGGATGCGCTGCGCACCTCTACCTGCTCTCAACATATCTAATAGCCTCATCCCTCCGACATTGTCTGCCAGGGAATATGAGGTACGCTCATGTTGTCCTTTCGTGCTGTGTTCCTGTCCCCACTCAACCTGGTCCAGTGCCGTCGCTGGTTCTGAGATATGAGTGTCCTTCGACGTGTCGCTCCCCAGTGGCCAGCGAAAGAACCCCACTGCCCCGCTCTGTAGTATTGCCCCGTTCCCAATCCCATGCACGGAGACGTCTGACTTCAGACGGCCGGATGGTGCCCTGAACCTACCGGTTAAGTAGTTCAGATAGCTGCTTTACTGCTGAGCAACACACTGATGATCACTATCTGCAGCAGGGCATTGCGGGGAGACTTGTAGGACTATTCTCGCGCCGCGTCTCTCGGCATGTAGCCGCAATTGAAGAGGTCAGTCGAGACTCGAGCTTCACTCCTACCATGCATATAGTTCTCTGACCACCCAACGAAACAGTGCCACTCCACCGTCGCCTGGCTCTGCACGTCACCAACGCACATACACCGCCTTTCTACGCGTCCTCGGGAGTGCAAGCAACCGCCGCCGCAGTCTGCCGGCTTCGTCTTGCAATTTCACCCACTGGACACGCAACACCGACTTCTCGTGAGTTCGCCTGCTTCTCTCGAATGTGCAGAGTCATGTTGATAACTAACCTTGGGGCCACTTACCAGACCGCGCACCATCCTCGGTCTCCAAGTCGGCGCAGGAATCAGGGTCTCGCCGCCAGTACTGTCAGCCGCAGTCATCGCGCCGCACCTACCCGATGCGTGCATCCCTCGCTGGTCCCAAAGGAGTCAGTTCTCTCCAGCAACCGGGTGAGTATGTCACACTTGTACGGACGTCGCGGACACTGACGCGCTCTCCTGGCGCGTCTGGCCACGTTCCAGACAGGTTGAAGCGGCGGCGAGAGCAATGCGTCCGCCTTACCTCAGCGGCGCACTGTCGTCGCTCAGAAGTGCGTGGTTAGCTCTCGAAACTCGGTGCGTCTTCTTTGCGTATACTTGACTTGTATGGCGACTGACCTTATTGAGTACGCGTACAAGATGACCGCGGTGGGGAGTATGTATCTGTGGAGTGCAAGGGAAGAGAGAGGTGCGAGTACTACATACCTTTTCTCGTTCTACTTCCCAGCTAATAGTGCGGCACTCTCGCTCTGTGCCGTCTCTGTTTTCATCACCCGAAGTGGCAACATCTAAGTGAGCGGCGTTAGCACAAGGCAAGGGCGGCGATGTGCTGCCTTCAGTACTACTGTGTCACTGGCCCGACGAAAGCGACTCCAGTAAGCCCTCGACGCTGGTCTCTGCTTGCAAACGCTCACCTATATGTCCATTTCACAGCAATGCAAGGACCGCACGCGGGTGAGAGAGACGCAACTGGGCATTGCCGGCAGGTGCGAGTCTGCTGATCTTTTCTGTCCCTCCCTGGCACGTTTCTGCCCTCCATACTAAGTACATACCACGGAGGGCCACTAACCGTTCGCAGTTCTCGGGCAGTGCCGCAATCGGCAACGGTACTTGAGTATGTGTTGTACGGCGGGCCAGGCTGGACAGCCGCCAAGATACAACTTCGCGCAGAGAGAGGAAGGAGGAGGCTGGATGTCGGGAAGCGAGAGTCCGGTGAAGGAGGGTCGAGGTGGTGGTAGAAAGCAGAGTTGCGATGCGGCCTCCGCGCGTGAAGGCCTGCAATAGGCGCCCGAGCTCCGACCGCGGATTTGGACGTCTTGCAGCAGGTTTCCGGAGCAGTTCTCTGCATGTGTTTCCTGGTAGGCACGTTCTGTAGTAGTTACGTGCCATGAATACACCCAAGCTCTCCTCCTTCTCGAGTGTGCTGCTCCAAGTCTGCTGCCCCTGCCCACACCATCTCGTGCGCATGCCCTACTGCTCTATATACCTCCCCCCCCCTGCTCTATACACCCCTCCGAGCCCCCTATCTAAAGCTCTATTTCTCTGGCACTCGTGCGCCCGCCACGAGGCTACCAGTCGCCGCGGTTAGATACCGGCTAGATCACACTGGTCTCGACACCATCAACACAGCGCGAGCGAGCCAGATCACGCGCGCAAAAGATCACGGAAAAAATATATTTCGTCGCTATGTACATGTCTACCGAGCAGCTCCACAGCGGGCTCAGGGCAGTCGACGTGTGACGAGACAAAACAGGCGTGGACGCGTTGGACGGAGCCCGGGAGACGGGGTTGCCGCGCGCATCGTACGCAGACTCGTACACAGGGACGGACGACACCGGAGACGCCATCGGAGACTCGGCGTACGACGAGAAGAACGGGTTCGCAGAGTTCACCGTCGTCGGCGTCATGACCTGGCCGGGCGCGA
>WJSG01009248.1:0-15331 GCA_016618145.1 Sanghuangporus lonicericola | reverse complement strand
CGCTTGATGCACATCCTCCGTCCCATTCGTCCTGTCAAGCCTCCGGCCAAACGCTGCTTCTCTTCCCAAGTCCCCTTGCATCCCGACTATCCTCTTTGCGCCCCCTCGCAATGACGATGATCTGCGCTGCCCCCCTCGAGCTCCGCGTCTCTGCAGGACGCCGGAGATGCTTGTGCACGCGGGAGGCGAGACACTACGTGCAATAGCATTCTGGCAACGGGTGCCCTTCCAGAAGCGCCTCGCATCCCGAGCACCATCGCAGAAGCTCCCCTGCCGTCGTGGCCCACCTCCGTCCTCTGCGCCGCTCCCAGGCTTGCTGCGTGTCGCACGCGTCCTATTCACTACCCGCTTCTTCCTCCTTTGCACGTCCCGTCCTGTACCTGCTGACAGCGGAGCACTGCGAGTGGCCTGATCGTGATGGACGACGCACGCCAGAGACGTCTCATAGCCTCATGCTCCCCTTGACACCGTGCCCACGCCCCCCGGCTTCCCAGCCTGGATGGGATCCGTCGGTCTCCCGCTCAGAGTTTGTCGCGTAGGCTACCGGCGGAGGGCCACATGGGGCTCGACGACGTAGCCTCCGTTGTGCTGGGCGCGCTGCTGCGGTATGGCTCCTCTCTTCTGCGGATTCCACACACGCCAGCTTCCGCCCTTCATTTCATTACGCGAACCGCGATGCCCCCTCGTTCGCTGCCACCCCTGGGCGGACCGCGCGGTGCGGACGTTNGCCCCCTCGTTCGCTGCCACCCCTGGGCGGACCGCGCGGTGCGGACGTTTCCGTTCATCTCCGGCGTATACAGTCGAGGTTCGCAATAGAGCGGCCGCGATCTGGCGCCCCTCCGCGACCCCCTCATCCCGAGCCTCGAGCTGCTTCACTCCGCGCGCACAACTCAGCCATCGCCATGGCCAGGCCTCGAAGCCCGCAGCCCCGCTTAGTCGGTAAATTGCCGCACCCTTTCGAAGACGGGGTGCGTGTCGAGGAAGATGCGCGATCGATTCCGACGAGCCACGGCCGATCTGCGCTGCCCCGCTACGTACACGGTGAGTCTCGCCCTTTCCTGCTTTGTGACACGGCTGCCGCGTAAGTATCGGACGCTCTGCGTGCGCGTGTTGTGCTTTGCTCATCCTCCGAGTCGGTGGGAGGGCCCTCGCAGATCTCTCCCTGCTGGCGTATAAGGCTATCGTGTAGATACCTGTGTCGGTAGTCAATCCATGCGATGCGTGCAGTTTACGGGGGGCTGTTCCCAGAAGGACGATATCGTGCCATTGGCTCTCGCTGTCAAGGTTCGCCGTTCATCAGTCCACTGAGGCTTTGCACTGACATGTGCTGCACAGGTATGTGAAGGTGATGTGTGGATTCACTCCGTGAAGCAAGCGCACAGTCGGCTTGCACATACGGCCAATAGACATGTAACCGAGCGACGTCACATCGGAACGGCCGCCGTAATGCATACACGGTCCTCCAGCGTAGACCTTGACTATGTCGGCGCGCACGACAATGTCCTGCACTTGAACCAATTTCTACTCCTACTCGGCGCATATATGCACTTCCGAGCGCTGATGGTGGCAGAGGGCCGCAATTGTTGGCCGTGCATGCATTGATCTCGAACTTTGAACTCAAAGCTTGCAAGCACAGCGTTCTCCGCATACGGGTATGCCTTGCTCGCGGTAGACAACAAAACCGGGGCGTGCGGCCTTAGAAGCAACCCCATCTTCGACCTCTCACTCCCTCATCTTTTTAGAGATGTTAGTACTGTCCGTGCTCGCAGTTCTCAAGTGGATCAGTCGATACGCAGTGGTCCACGCGCAGACAACTCAAGCCGTGTGTACTCCCGCACACTCCTGGGTAAGCATCGTACTCCGCCTCTATTCCATCATGCATTGCGCTGATATGAGCACCACTTCAGATGCTGAACTCGAAAGGGCAGAGCCCGTGCTTGGTCGCTGCATACCTCCATCTCCCATGCGCACAAGGGTCCAACAGTAAATACGTCCTTTGCATCTTGCTCACCAGGACAGCGCCATAACAGCTCCTCCCTCCTTGCTCTCCTCTCGTAGCGAACGTCGCAGCGATGACGAACCCGACCCAATTCTACAGCGCGAAGAACGACGAGTGCCAGTGCAACATGGTCTCGTACGCCCTCTTCGAGGCGTGCCAGAACTGCCAGTTCGATAACGGTACCTCCGTCACCTCGTATGTTCTCGCTCTCGCCCCGTATGTACCTGCAGCTCGCCATGGCTCATGCGACGTATGCGCCAGGTATTCGCGGTACTCGCTCAACTGCACCACGCAGAACATCGGGTAGGCGTTCCGAGCCCGTGTCTGCTGGGGTCATGGGTCTGAAATGCATCATCAGCTATCCAGAAACCATACCTGTGGGGACCGCGGTGCCCGCATGGGCGTATCAGGACGTCACAGTGAGTTCGAACCTAGCGCATGTGTTCATCCGCAATGCGATTCTTTGCTCACATCACATACCTATGTAGCCGACCGACTTCTTCAACCTCACTGCTGCGTTCATCGTAGCAGCTGAAAGTGAGCACTCTATCTCGTTCGGGGTGTCCCGAGTCCGCGTTGACCTCGTGCTGGCACAGAGCTCCCAGACAAAACCGCAAGCATCCCCGCTGCTTCGTCCGCGAGCACGTCCTCCTCCTTCACAGCCGCGACCCGCACCACCATGGACTCTTCCCCCACAGCAACAGGCTCAGCCCCCCTACCCCCGTCCTCCGCAGCGGCACATCAGCATCAGGGCAAGCGCAGCGTTTCGGTCGGGCCTGTCGTCGGCGGTGCCGTCGGCGGCGTGGTAGGGTGCATCCTCCTCGGGGGGATCGTCTTCTTCTACCTACGCCGGCGCAGTAAACGCCCCGTGCATCTCACCAAGCGGCAGACTGTCGAACTTATGTCCCCGGTATATCCGGGGAGCAAAGCGTGGGATGGGTGTAAGCCCTCGGGACGGCAGCCCATGGCGGGCTTGCCTCTCTACGTGCGTCGTTTCCTCTCCGGTGCATGCCGTGTGTGTGAGCTGACGTGCGTGACTGCGACATACGACGTACAGAGTCCGGGCGATCCTCGCACGTATCCGGTTCCTCCGGTTGCTGCTGAAGTAGGACGGCCGTTGTCGCTTAGAGCTCCTGTGCCTCCTGTGCAGCCGCATCGACAAGCGGCTTTGGCTTATTACAAGGGGGGGCTGGCGGCCGCGTTATAGAAACTCTTACGCGTTCCAGCGTGCAGTGAAGCCTGAAGATGTCGTCATTCATACATATAGGTGCGCCTCCTTCTGTGTTTAGATCTCGCTCGACGGCGGTAGAGGCGCAGATGTGGAGAGGGGGACATTACCCGCGGAGTGGTCTCGACGCCGCTTCAGAGCTGCAGGCTTACCGTTGCTCTTGTCAAAGGACGAACAGGCTCGACCTGTGGGGTAGCCTTCCAGCTCAGCGAAAGTTCCTCCCGTGTCCGTGTTCTCCAGCGTCCGCGGATTAGTCCACCATTATAGACATCAACCAATGTTCTTCAGCCTCAGTGCGGGCGTGTTGACAGGTCGCGCTATGTTCCTCATAGTCATCGCATACATGTGCAGCGCGGAAACCGCTCTGGGCCTCGCGGTCGCGTGGGCCTGGGTGCAACAAGGGGCATATCGATGGTCGAGCTGATTGATGTCCATGGTCTTGTTCTCAGCGCTCATATGGGCGGCGGTACTCAACCACACGCTCACGCTGGGACGGAGGGTCGACCGCCCATGTGGATAAATAGACACACCGACACCCACAAGAAGAAGCGACGAAGAGTATCCATGGTGAGCGTTCATCGTGCATGTGCATCAGAGGAGAGCACTCATGCACAGGTCAGGATGCACGTGAAGCCGCACGAACCTGACTTATGTCACTGCGAACTGGTGGCCTCCTGGCGCTGCGCCCTCGCCCTCGCCCACTCTCGCGGTCATGGTCATGTCCCTCCCTCTCGTGCTCGCGAGCTCCGTGCTGTGTCTCTTCTTCAGCAATGGCAAGGCTCAGTCGATTCCGCCGATTGCGCAGTGCCATGTATATGGAGGCGAATCTCCTACAGAGTGGACATGGGTATGTCGTATGCGTGGAGAGCCTACGACGCAAACTGAAAGCGACGCTTCAGATGAACAACACGAGGGGACAAGGCGCATGTGAGGTCGCATCTTACCTGCAGATATCGTGCGCTGGGAAGGACAGCGGTATGCTCGTCGTTATCCCCTGCGGAGGACAGTGAACTGAACATACCTCAGCGGTCCTGCAAGGACTGGTGAACTCGGGAGCCTATTACCAGGGGCCCATCGCACAGAGCCCCTGCCTGTGCAACACGGTCATGTATTCCTTGACTGAAGCTTGTCAGCTGTGTCAGTACAATGTGCCCGATAATGTGCTCCAGTAAGCCGTCTACTGCTTCCTTCGACGTACTAGTATTGCAGGCTGATAGGTTTGCATCTGTAGATGGAGCGAATACGCTACCAACTGCACCGACAGGACCAATGGATCGTGAGTGAAGATAGATTCACCTGTTAGTGGAATCGTCGCTAACCCGGTTTCGGCACAGCTATCCATTTGCTGTGCCTCCAGGAACTGCGATACCTGCATGGGCGTATCAGGACGTGCTGGTAAGTTTTCAGGGCGAGACTCCACCTTCGCTGCGGTGTTGACCACAATCGCCCAAGACCACCGACAAATTTGATCTGTTCAAAGCTAAAGAAGTCGCCGTTCAAGGTGCTTCCGAGCATGAGTCATGTACAGAGTCCCTCTTACTGAAGTCCGCATGCCAGGCCTACCTGATGTTACGGGATCCCCTACGAGCTCCAGTGCCTCAAGCACTGCAACTGCTACCACCTCTTCAAGCCCGTCCACAGGCGCGTCAAGTAACGTAGGAGCGATTGTCGGCGGAGTCGTAGGAGGCGTCTTGGGTGTTCTCTTGATTGGGACGATAGCCATCTGCGTGTTCCTCCGACAGCGTAAGATCCGGCGTCAAGCGCAAGTGGAACCATCAATATCGGAGGCGTCAGAACGACCTATCTCTACGGCGACAGCTATCGATAGCCACCAGCCCAGCCTTAAACCAATGTCGATGATATCCACGCCTTCAATGATTTACGTGCGTACCCCCTTTTCGTCCATCCGGCTCGCTCCCTTGGCGCGGTACTAGCTGACCGTTCGGATGTACATAGGACCCCAACGATCCCCGCACGTTCCCCTCGTTCCAAACGTCTCCGAGCCCTACAGAAATGAGGGCAGCTTCACCTGCGCTCAGCGGACCTCCAGGGTCTATTGGAGGGTACATGCCACATAGTTTCGGTGCCATGCAGGATTACTCGGGCTCCAGCTACTACGGCGGAGACTATGGCCACGGCAATGCAGCCTCGACCTACACAGGTGCCCCCGAGGTCTGATAGGACGGAAACCACGGACCTAGCGGGGTTGGTTAACATATTTTGTCGAACTTTCACCGCGCTGATGCTAAATATTGGCAGGACCTCATCCAGCTCTCCCCGCCGATGCGCATGAGAAGGACATACATTTAGTGTCGGATGAGCCTGCCGACTGGAGTGAATGATATGTGGGACAGTGTTGGTGTATCATCTTACGATTGTATCGAAACGGACGACTTTTACGCACATAGCATCGCGATGCATATTTAACCGCGTCCGCTCAGAACCCGGCAACTGCATTCAGCCCCCGGACCGTCTTGCCGTCCGACTGCCATCGCACTACCAGGTGTATCTTGGGTGTATACCGAAGGCAACGTGTGGGATTTGTGCAAGACGTCCCGCTTGCCTCTCTAGGTGCGTATCTTCAACCCGTGGCATGCCCTTGAGCTCACATATATGATTGACTCTGCGACACAACCCACATACACTAGAAGAGACCCGGACGTACCCCGCTGTCCTGCCTCCTGCTGCTGGATATCGCGAAGAGAGTCCTGATGCCTTCTGTCCAGCCTCGGCCGCCTCGACAAGTTGCTCTCGCTTTTTGCGAAGGACAAGCTCCAGCTGGATCATTTTGCGGATCAGCATGCAATCACGGAAGCCTGAAGACGTGCTCGTCGATATCAGGTGAACCTTCTTTTGTGTATAGCTGGAATCCCACTGCACCGACGGCATGGAGGCATGGAAGGAGAGAAGAGCGGGCCCAATGGTCTCGAGCCGGACTCGGAGTTGCAGGTTGTACTATCGCTTCATCCAACGAGCTCGACCTGGGAGCCTGAGGGTGCTCAGGCAGCTCGGCAGGATGCTCCTTCCGCAATATTCCTCAACATCATCGTGAGTTGTCATCAGCGCCCGTGTTCTCTGCCGTCCGTGTTGGCTGATGGCTGCCTGCGTGCTCGCGTGATTCGCGAATGTTTCAACAGATGAAGCTCTTCAGCCTCAGCGCGGGCGTGGTGGCAAGTCGCACTATGTTCCCATGGAGACGCCGCATACATGTGCAGCATGAAACCACACGGAAGCTTGCAATTCCAAGGCTCCTGGAAAGTAAGAACACTCAACTCGTTCCTTCGGCCTGCGCCCGCTTGCGCGACTCGTTGACTAGGGACATAATGGGTGCTATCGATGGCCAAACCGTGGTCCAGTGTCCTAGCTTCTCAGCGCTGCTATGGGCGGCGACGCTCGACCACATTTCAACGTCTGGACAGAAAGTCGATGTTGATCCGTGCGACATAATTACAGGGCGGTGCGCCACGCTGGCCTCCACAGGAAGAAGCGGCCAAGACAATTTGTGGTGAGTGTTCATCGTGCATGTGCATCAAATTATCTCGCAGAAGGGTGTTCATGCACAGGTCAGCATGCACTTGGAACCGCATGGTCGTGCCTATGTTATTCGAGATTAACTGACGACGACCCTCATGCCGCTGTGCATTTCCCGCCCACTCTCGCGGCCTCAGAGATGACGTCCGTTCGTGTTTTGCTCCTCAGTCTTTCAGTCTGCCTCTTTCTCGGCCATGGCTCGGCTCAGCTCGCATTCGCGGACTGCCAGTCGGACCCGGACAACCCAGGACAGCTGGGACCGTGGTCATGGGTGTGTGCTATTTGTTGTCAGTTTGCAGCGGTCACTGAACGCGAGGCTGCAGATGTTCAACGATGCAGAACAAGACCCGTGCTATGTCGTAGCTTACCTGCAACCGCCGTGTACGAATCAGCCTCCAAGTCATCGTAAGTTCCGAGCTTCTCATCGATCACGCACGATGGACAGTAGACTGAGCATACCTCAGAACCACTTCCGCCACTGAAGCTGGGCGACTTCTACACTGGCCCCCCCCGAACAGAACGACTGCCTGTGCAACACCGTTGCGTATTCCTTGATAGAAGCTTGCCAGCTTTGCCAGTGGAACATGTCTGAACTAGTACAACCGTGAGTCGTTTCTGATGCCACTCCCTGAGACCTAGCCATTAAAGTCACCTTTAGGTGGTCCGGATTTTCTCAGAATTGCTCCGTAAAAACCAATGGGTCGTGAGTGTATATGAAACTCCCCGAGAAGCCGGCGGACCCCTAACGTTGTTCGGGTTTTGGGTCAAGCTTCCCCTTCAGCTGCGCCGTCCCCATCCCTCAATGGGCATACCTGGATATATATGTGAGCTCTGAGCGACAGCCTGACACCTCAACATCGATCTGAGTACCTCTCCGAGTCAAGGATACTGATCATTTCAATGTGACGGCAGCACAGCAAGTGGCTGAAGGTACCTGAGGCCTTGTTACATATGAGGCGGTCATACTCAATCCTGCATACAGGCTTAGCCTTCGAGAATTCTTTGAGTTCCAGTACCTCCTCCACCACTGCGACTGCTACCGCCTCTTCGAGCCGCTCGTCAAGCGCGGAGTCCACGACGGCGCCGACAAGAGCTGCTGTCGAAACGGATGTCGCCAGCTCCGGGAAGTCCAGTTATATAGGAGCAATCGTCGGAGGTGCCGTCGGAGGTGCCTTGGGCGTCCTTTCGGTTGGAACAATTGTTTTTTACTTTGCACACCGCCGGCGCAACCTGCAACGTCAAACGCAATCGGAGACGTCAAAGCGACCCTTCTCTACCGTCTTTGACGAAAGCCAACACAGTCTGAAGCCCATGTCAATGGTTTCCCCGCCGTTCATGATTTACGTGCGTCGTTGCCTGTGTTCGCTGTGATGCCGGAGTACAAGCTGAGTGCTCCAATGCAGGACCCGAACGACCCTCGCACTTTCCCCTCGTTTCAAACTCTTTCGAGTCCTGCCGATATGGGGGCAGTTCCGCCTACACCCAGCGGACAAGCTGATGGATTAGTCGGCGGGCGGATGCATGCTACCGGGCCCATGCAGAATCATCCGGCTTCCAGCTTCTATGGCGGCGATCAGGACTACAGTAGTTACCCGATCACGACTTACACAGGTGTTCCGGAGATCTGACGGGACGGAACAGATGGGCGCGGCGGGGCGCCATGGTCTCACCGTCGCGTCCATACGCTTGACATGTAGAGGAGCTTGGCGACTCGGAGCTCCAGTCCCCAGTGGCGATACATCAGATGTACATACTATCTAGTATGGTGTATACAGGACCCGTCGCGGTTCCCCCTCCACCGCGGCAACTATATCAAGCGCCCATATCATCTTGCCTCCCGACTACGTGCAGCAACGTCGCCACAATACTGTTCACCTGGCTCGCGCGCACAACTGCATCTTTTTATGTATGATTGATATCTTACAGGTCTGTCGAGGCAGGTGAACGTGGCACGCCCGTTGCCAGGTTGTGTGAGCGTACTATGCGCGCCCGAGCGCGTCGTGACGCGCCCAGTACTGTTCAACAAATTTCTTCGTTACACTCCTAATCCTTTCGGGACCTACTCACACTCAGTACCTCCGGCCCCATAGACGATTGTCGCTACTCCCTTGCACCATCGCGCAAGCTATGTCCAATGACTATGATGCAACAATTCGTACCCTCGAGGATGCGTATGCCAAGCTTCGTTCCTACGAAACCTACTGGGTGGGCAAGCAAGACTTCTTCGTATCCAAAGGCTATACCCTCCGGCCTCGATACAGGCCCGGTTGGGTGCCCTCATGGAGGCAAGACTCTAGCATCAGTGTTATTAATGCCGACGATCGTCATTCAGTCCCGGTAAAGCTCAATTGTTCTTTGACGTTGTGAACGCAAGCTCATGCTGCCGTAGCCAGGTCGACATCACTTGATGGACGCGAGAAGGCTCTCAGACGGGAAGCTCGTGATGATAAAGAAGGTAGTCAGAGACTCGCAAGAAGTGCGTATCGCGACGTATTTCTCTTCGGATGCGCTGCGGGATGATCCTCGTAACCGCTGTGTCCCGGTCCTCGACGTCCTGGATGACCTCGAAGATCCGTCTCTCTCTTTCATCGTCATGCCCTTCCTCCGTAGGATACATGACGTTGAATTTGACACTGTGGGGTCCATCTTCGATTGCGTCGGTCAGCTGCTAGAGGTTAGTAGCTTTGATCAGTTTCTGTCGTCTGGTGCTCACGGCGCAATTCAGGGACTACTCTTCCTCCACGAGAACAACGTTGCGCACCGGTGAGCTGAGTTTCAGGGATACAATGTGACTAGCAAATTGCTGACTTTTTTTCAGTGACTGCGCATATAGGAATGTCTTGATGGACGCCAGCGCCATCTTTCCTGAAGGCTTCCACCCCGTCGCACACTACTGCTTGCCAGACAATGCCGAGAAAGGGGCCCCTTATGTTCCCCGCTCCACCGTTCCGGTCAAGTACTACTATGCCGACTTTGGGATCTCGACGATGTTTGCCCTAGGCGATACCAACAGGCTCGTGACGGGATCACACGGTCTTGAAAGAGATGTCCCCGAACTCTCTGACAACGAGCCCTATGATCCATTCAAGGTAGACGTCTTCATACTGGGGAACCTGATTCGCACATCATTCGTAGAAGTGCGTTAGTTGGACTGCTTTGCGAAGTTGTTCTGATGGAGATCCCAGAAATACACGAACGTCACCGCGCTCGCGCCGCTCGTTCTGCAGATGACCGCGCATGATCCTCTGGGCAGACCAAGCGCCGTTGAAGCTCTCCGGCACTTCAGCGACATCATGCGAAGTATATGGGGCTTGCACCGGTATTGGAGAGCCCATCCGTGTGATGAGCCCATCATCGCTCGGCCTACCCTTGACATCTTCCACTTGGTACGTCTCCAGCCCTCACCCTATGAACGGTAGCACTGGTTGAACGCATTTCCACTCCACATAAAGCTCTACATGGGTTGGGGAATGATTTCTTGATCCGACGAATTGTGATCTATTGGCCTGATCCGTTGCGTATGTCAGTTCCTATATATCATGACTATCACGCTGGCGCCGGGCTCTTCACTATCCATGTATCGAGCACTTCGGCACAGTGCGCACGCGATCCTCGCGCCAGTTCATCGGTCCGAGGGAAGATATAAAGTCTCGCCAAGGTCGACAAAACTCACATATCCCACTGGTGGTGAACGTTCATCCTGGCGTTTGTAGTTCGATCAAGCCTGTGAGCCTGCTGGCATACATCAAACAACATCTAGATGGTACGTCGGATTGTCCGTTTGTTGTCGTGAGTACTTACATGAATCTTGGGCGCATCGAACCTTCGCAGCCGTCATAGTACGCTCTGCAGTACTACGGGCGGCGTTCGATCGCGTAATTGCCCGCCGGGAGCCTGCAAAAGATCCACCAATTGTGAAGTGCGAGCGGCCTGAAACCAGTTGATCTCCAAAGCAAAGAGACCTCGATATGTTCCCAAGCACGCGCTCGTTCACCGCATCGGGCCCGACAACAGCAACTCTGCACGCATGCTTGATTGTACCTGCAGCCTCGCCGGCGGTGGTTCATCTACCCTTGGGTGTTCGGGTAAAGCGATGATACTTCGTCCCCGACCTGCAGCCACCCGCTATAAGTCCGAGCATATTCTAGGCCTGTGCATGCATTTGCTCTTTGCTACCCTCTGGAATGTTGTCCTCCAGTTCACATTCGTCAAGACACAGTTCAGCCACGCGGAGTGCCTAGAAGAATTCACTTGGGTATGCTCGTGTGGTTCGTCACACTTTGATGGGCGTAGCTGACCGCCCCATCGCAGATGACCAACACCAAAGGTCAGAACCCTTGTTTCGTCGCGGCCTCTCTCTACTATCCGTGCACCGGTCCCGAAGGTACGCATTGTCGTCGACCTAGGAGGGAGGGCAAAGGCCCCTGCTCATTCCTTCTTTGACAGACATGGTCCCACCACTTGACTACAACGACGACATGTATGATGTGCCCAATACAACAGATACCCTGGAATGCGGCTGTAACACCGTAATATACACCGCTCTCATGGCATGTCAGCTCTGCCAGACCAACACACTCCAGAAGATTCTGGCGTAAGTCCAACTGTATGCTCGCGGCCCAGGGCAGACTCACCGCGCGATGAACAGCTGGACGGATTACACAACGCATTGCGTGAACAAGACGATACTCTCGTGAGTACTCATTATGTCTATATGTTCCTGGCAGAATTTTTCCACCAACCAACTGCGACAAGATATCCACGCCCCGTGCCATCTGGAACAGCAATCCCCGCCTGGATGTATCAAAACGTCACGGTAAGCTGACAGCGAGCCGCAAATACCTGTATAATTCAGTGGTGACGCGCACATAGAAAACGAATAGATTCAACGTATATGAAGCAATAGCGGCATCGGAACAAGGTAAAGTACTGTTCAACATGCTGAGCTTGTACTGACATCACAGTCGATGCAGGCCTTCCAGACACAATCGGCACCAACACGCCTCCGATACCAACGGTGCCACCTGCGAGCGCGTCCCCTTCGCAAGATGTGGGAGTTATCGTGGGCGCCGCTGTGGGCGGCGTTCTGGGCCTCGCCCTGCTTGGCGTCCTCCTATATCATGTTCTGCTCCGTCGAAGGAACTACGAGCGCGTCGCGCACGGTCAGGCCGCGGAGAAACCAGCCACGTCCGCGGCCATCAGGCGTACCCAGACACGCCAGGACACAGACAGGTCCATGTCGCTTTTGTCCACATATACGATGCCGATATACGTGCGTGGAACTCGCATCTGCGCAATGAGAGGAGTAAGCTGACAAGACTGCATAGAACCCAGATGACCCGAGTACCTTCCCTCCACCTCCAACCCCCGGGCCGTCGTCGCCCTTCTCATCTCGCGCTTCTTCCCCGGGGGTGGGTGCGCCCATTATCGGACACATGCGCACGTTCAGCGTGACGGAGAAATACGCCCCCACAAGGATCTTCGTAGCGGAGCCGGAGTCTCGTGCGGGCACAGTCTATACCCCACCGCCGCCTTTTTCGTCTCGCGCTCCCTCCCCGGCAGTGGGTGCGCCAGCGCGCGCGTTCAGCGCGATGGAGGGACAGCCCAGTCCAAGGATTGTTTTCACAGATTCGAAGTCTCGTGCGGGCACCTACTAGCGGCTCCAACGTGATGTGCGAGGATGCGTAGCACACTGGATGTCGAAGACAGAGACTTTCTTCTGTGACGCGTCATCGCTGTAACTGTCATGAGAATCATATGAACTGCCTGTTGAGAGCCAGGTTCATCGAGGCATATGCATAGTGATATGCATTGCTCATCTAGGGTTGATTGCAGTGCGTTTAGCAGTGGCCAGCCGGAGGTGTCGAGGGAAGTGGCGGGACGGCGGTCGACTCTCCCGCATTGCATCGCAGTAAACGCGACGC
The DNA here is from genome assembly GCA_016618145.1 of Sanghuangporus lonicericola. Classification (NCBI taxonomy): domain Eukaryota; kingdom Fungi; phylum Basidiomycota; class Agaricomycetes; order Hymenochaetales; family Hymenochaetaceae; genus Sanghuangporus; species Sanghuangporus lonicericola. The sequence continues at coordinate 2,649 of WJSG01009248.1, read as the reverse complement.
AGTGCTTGACAAATCGGGCGCGCCGCACACACTCTGATTGACGCAGTGCTTATCGTAGCAAGCGGGCAGTAGGCATGAAGAAAGGACAATGAATAGAGAAGCTTGGAGAAAGATGATTGTGTACGTACTGGGAGATGATTACGCATGCGTACGCACCGGTTCTCATGCACGCGTACTGTCGAGCAGTAGACGTGTCCCACCTTCCAATGGGAAGAACTATCACGGTTGGCGAGAAACGAACGAGGAGTGCTTGTCGTGGTTCAGAGCAAGTTCAGTGCTTTTGCAAAGAGGAGATGGGCGCGAGACCAAAGGGGATGCGGTGCAAGGGACTATAGAAAGCCACCGCTAACCACCTCGCGAGGCGCCGCCTACCACACACAATCCAACAATACGGATGCATTCCGGGAGATCTATGAACTAATAAAACAGCATATACTGTAAAACACTGAAGCGATGGCCGAGCCAGAGACATATAGTAAGGACAAGAGAGCGCCATCGTCGCATGCAGCGGGAGCAACAGTGCAGCCGCAGCCGCAGCCGCTGTCACTCCGTGCACACCACGATGACGCAGGTGCGCATGGGAGTAGACGTACGCGCCCGCTGTGCGGGTTTGGAAACACGTCGGCGCCGCGAGGGGCCGCGCGCAAAGCGATAGGGATGGAAGGAATACAAGGGGCGACGCGGCGATCAGACAGCCTCGACCATGTGCTTGTCGGAGCTGCCGTACTTCGTCGACTGGTACTATACATGACGAGACGAAATTCAGAGACAAGGGTCTACACGTCGACGGTGAGGAAGGAGGGTCCACGTACTTCCAGCTCGGCGTCGTGCCTCGAATCCTTCTGGGTGTCGATCCGGATGGCGATGCCGGCTGAAGCGCCGTGGTCGCGTTTCTGTTGGACGAGGAGATCAGTTCGTGGTCTTAGTGACGTCGGCAGGTGGTGAGCACTCACGCTGAAGTTCGCCGTGTGGGCATGCGACGGGTGGATGTCGCGCAGGGAGAGCGACGTCTCAGCACCTCTGGACGAGCCATCGAGAAGACCCTTGCGTGCGTTCAACGTGGCCATAAGAGAGTTGGCGTACACTGGGGAGAGAAGTGAGCACGAGGATACTGGCGACAACCACGGGGATACGTACAGCGACCAATCAAGAAGAAGAAGAAGATGTAAATGAACGTAGTCGGTAGGGCGAGGATGGTGATGAGCGACATGCAAGCGCAAATGCTATTGTCCAAATGTTCACTCTGACAATCAGCTGGTCACGATGACGAGAACGCACCTGGTCAGCAGGCCAGTGTTGACGGAGAAGAGAATCTGCAAATATCTCAGTCAAGCGGCAGGCAAACAAGATACACGGAACACTCACAAGCTTGTTGATGAGCGTGTTAGACCTGGAGCGAACAGTTGTTCAACGCGCGGTCAGATCACCTGACATTAGCGACGCACCTCTCGAAGCCCGTCTTTGAAATCTGGAGGATGGTACACAAAATGAGGGCAATGAGCACATCTCCGGCAGCCGCGAAGATATTGATCGACAAGGAGAGAGCCTGCATTCGGAGTGAGCCGCGGAACACGTTGCTGAAGAGCGGACAGCGCATACCTTGATGTCATTGAGTTGTGCGAAGAACTCGAATTGCAAGGCCCTGGCAGCGTACGCCATCGAGACGGCTGCGAGACGCACAACCACCGTCAGCAAGGAAGTTGCATGATGCTCTAAGTGATACATACAAAACTCCGCAATGATCATCATTACCTGTGGAGGACATGTTAGGAGGGTCCCTTGCGTGAGGGAGAGATAAGACATACCACGGGTACGACGAGGTAGATTTTCTTCCCGCTCACTACCGCAATATTAGCACGCATTGCGCCCCCATCATTCCGACGAACTCACACTTGTAGATCCGGGCCGCGAAGAAACTAGAAACGTGTCAGCACATGGACAACCATCTCACGCCATGCTCACCTCTGGACCAGCACGCCGGTGAACCCCTGGAAGATGACCTCGATGATGATCGAACTGAAGAACTGGTCAGCATGGCCGCAAATCGAGGATACGTTGGAGGAACGAACCTCGAGAGTTTAGTGAGTGCTGTAGGGTCTCCATAGGTGGTGATCAAGTACCAGTATACTGTGGGCGATGAGACACAGCATCGCACGGACGAACCTGAACGTTGACTTACCACTATGTGAGATTAGGCCCTGTACGATGTAAGCAAGCGTGGCCGACTCGTAAACGAAGAGGGCGAACTCACCTGATGACAGGTGTCCGATAGCCAGACGGCAGCAACCAGCAGCTTCATGTACAGAGGGTCGCGCGGGTAGCGAGTGTAGTAGTAGTACACCTGCGAAAGGGAAACTAGCGGATATCCTTCAGGACAGTCGCAAATGCCATTTGTTGCTGAATACACTGACCTCCATAGAATCTGTACGCGCAGTCGTTTCGATGTCAGACTGCAACACACGAGCAGGCGCATGATTGCTTACATTCCGGAGACGATGACTCCCAGAAGGATAGGACCCATACTGCGTCGCCCGTCAGTCGGACGCAATGTGCGTTCAAACCGCATGAACTCACGTTCCGTCGAGGGGCGCCATGTCGGATCGATGTGTGAGCGGGGTAAAGCCAGGAGCGGAGAGGGACAAAGGTTGG